>JANIVW010000023.1:0-158121 GCA_030555995.1 Isabelozyma heimii
GCTCTAAAAACAATTAAACCTGATTAGAAGCACATTCTTTTTTTCCTACAAATCCCTCTAGAAATCAATTAAATTCTTCAAAGGATTTTTTGTTATCCATTCTATTGAGTCAATTGATCGGTTAAACGCTCATTCATCAAAAAACAAAACAAAATTCTCACGTTACTTAAAATAGCTTTGAACCTGTCATCAGACCTCCCCCTCCGCCCTCCCCCTCTCTCCCTCAGTGTTTATTTCGAAAACGTTTAAATTCTTGCTTCTGTTGTACCAATCAAATTCCCCATTCAAATGCCATCCAATCATTCAGACGAGTATGTCTTGGACCAAGTGATAAATAACGCGGACTCCGCTGCCAATAAAATGGTGGTTACCGAGTATAGTAAAATCGGAGAAGGAGCTTTTGGTACCGTGGTAGAAGCCACGTTAAAATACGTAAATCCTCCCCATGATACCGAAGAAAAGTTAGGTCCCTTTGCTATCAAGAGAGTCCCTGCCCAAACTGAATACAAATCAAGAGAGTTGGAGATTTTGAGAGTAGTAAATCATCCCAATATCGTAAGCTTGAGGTTTTTCTTTGACAAGAAGTCACCTCTTGATGGGAAAATTTATCAAAACTTGGTCATGGAATGTTTGCCTTCTAACTTACAACATGAAATCAAATACTATCGCCAATCAAAATACACCATACCTTATCCACATATGAAAGCCTATACTTTCCAATTAACCAGAGCAATGTTGTATTTACACGGATTTGGAATTTCTCATCGTGATATCAAACCTTCCAATATATTGGTGGATCCTTCAACCGTAACGCTTAAGATCTGTGATTTTGGTAGTGCGAAGAAATTGGAACCGAATCAATCGTCAGTAAGTTACATTTGTTCGAGATACTATAGAGCTCCAGAATTGATCATTGGCTGCCCCATTTATACAACCAAAATAGATATTTGGGGATTGGGATGTGTCATTGCCGAAATGTTCCTTGGGAAACCAATATTTCAGGGGCAATCAGCAGAATTACAATTAAAGGAAATTTCAAAATTATTAGGTCCTCCTCCTAAAACCTTTTTCTTCAAGAGCAATCCTCAATTCAGAGGTAATATGTATCAAACCAAATTATTCAGCTGTTCTGTTGAAGATCGGTTCAAACAAATATTTTCCAATTCACCCCCTGATGCCATTGATTTATTATTGAAAATCTTAGTGTATGATCCCGATTATAGAGCAAGTCCAAGAACGGTGTTAGTACATCCATTTTTCTTTGAATTGAAAAAGAAAACTTTCAAAGTATACCCAAGAGGTGCAACGGAACCAATAACGTTGAATTTATTCAATTTCAGCAAATACGAATTAGAATTACTAGGGCCTCTTAAAGATGAATTGTTGAATTCTCCTGAATACTAGATCTTATTTTAGTTCCCTTCCAATCGTCATGTCATCATTAGTCATTCAAGAATACTTGTTTTCTTTTTTTTCTTTTTTTTCACCATCTTTTCAAAAGGATGTTACTCTAATTCTTTGCTAGATACCTACTTTTTCCTGCCCATTTCTACCCTTTACCTCTTATATCTCTTTTCCATTACCTCTTTCCCTCTACAAGCTCCCCATTAATGCCTCTCTTCCATTTCCTGACCTATCTCCCATATGTATACTTAACTACTCCTTGGTATTGGGCTTTCAAGCATCTCTCATTTAATTCTATTAATGATACAACTTAGATATTGTTTATATGACTCCGACCATCAGAGATTTGAGAAGGATCTCTATTTCCTCTTGAGTTGGTCTTTTTGTATTACCAAATGTTATTCGGTTATAAAGTATATGGTAGATTGTAAATATCTAATTTTTACAAATTATTCTAATTTTTGAAGATTTGTGTGAAATACAAACAAAATTCTTCCGTGAGGTCTCATGCAAAGAAGAATAATCACAAATTTACGGCTATAGGAGTAATCTCATATCTACGGTCATATCAATAATCATTATAGATGAAATATAAATGGTTATATAGAGTAATACAGTTGATTTTTATGCTCTTTAGACAACAAATAATCTCACTATAAAGCTAAGCTGTAGCTGTATTCATCTTCGATGTTTTGTGATAACCATAAAACCACGCAACTCAACATGATAGATCCATTACAAACAATATTTGATACACCCATTCCCAAAGTAGGAAAAGTGTAATGCTTTAATAAGAATTTTAAGATGAAAACCATGAATGAACCAGCTAAACCTCCGGCCAACAAGGAAAATCCAAAGAATAAAATCACTCTAGCAGCCCAGGCTGTAGATTGACCAGAGCCAGTTCCCAAAAATGATGAATTATTACCATCTGTCATTAAATTAGACTTTTCAATGGAATTGACAATCAACATTCCCAAAGTAGAACAAATGAAAGGAATCCAATCTACGAATGTAACATGAACTATAGAGGCATTCACGGTTTTCGAATAGATGGCTGCATCGATCATCGACCAAAACCCAATAGCATATAGAGCTCCTGACAAATATACTCCAAACGATCTTAATTTCTGTGATTTGGGTAACTTGAACAATGAATTGAATCGGAATAAGTGCTGAGTGTGGTCCATCGTAATGTTTGAGATATGAAGTGATAAATAACGATATAAAAAGGTGTGGAGCGTGCTGCTTGTCTATGAACCCAAGCTACTCACTGGTGGCGATTTTCAATTGATTAGGCGTCTTTAAAGATCTTAATTAAATTGTCAGAGATAGATAAGATGATGGTTTCGGGCAGAGTGCGCAAGGAGAGACATCCGTACATATATAAACCCGTACATCCTATATAATCTAAACGGATTTTGCAGCTTCAAACGGCAAGATACTGGGTGTGTTTGGGTGTAGTTTTTAATTCACACACAGTTCATTAGTTTACAATTTAACTTGGAGTGTCAGGCAAACTGGTGGCTTCCGAGATACGGCCCTGCTTTAAATACTTAGGATCCAATTGATAGACCGTTACAGTTCCTTTGTTATCACAAGAGAGAAGAAGCTCACCATCATTGAACAAGGCCACTCCTAGCACAACAGCATCTGAATGTAGGTGAAAGACAATTTGCTTGGTTTGTACATCCCAAAATAGAAGCCCCGAAGAATCACTTCCTGACGCTATGATGGGCTCTGCAGTGGCAGTGATGAATCTGGCATCACAGTTATACGTTTCACTCACAGATTTTTTGTTTCCGAGATAGGTTTTGATGACTTTATTACCCATGTAGTCCCAGAGCCTAAGTTTTCCGTCAAGGCTCGAGCTCAAGATGTACTTTCCGTTGGGAGATATTTCTACTGCTGAGATGGGGAAATTCACCACATCATTGGTGGAAGCAGTAGCGGTTCCATGGCTAGCACTATTATACACCAAAGTCTTGAGACATTGACCGGACTCCAAATCAAAAAGTCTCATTAGCCCATCATACGAGGCACTAACAATAAGAGTGTCATCAGGAGTCAAGACCAACGAACTTACCGGGTCGGAATGAGCCGCTAGTGTTTTTAAGCTTTTCCCGGTGGTCAAATCCCAAATTGTGATGGTTTCATCGGCAGACCCACTAATTAGTAAATTACCTTTGGAGATGAATTTTAGGGTCGTGACATGATAGGTGTGTTTTTTAAAGATCTTTATACATTTTTGTTTTGTTATCGACCATAATCGTATGGTAAAATCGTCTGAACATGACGCAAGAATATTAGAATTTATAGGTGAAAATGCTATGTCGGAAATGCCTTTAGTATGTCCATGCAATTCGCCTAACAAACTGCCATCCGATAGTTTATATATTCTGATGATCGAGTCGGATGATGCTGTAGCAAATTTGGTACCGTTGGGGCAAATTTTCACGGAGTTCACTGGTGATTTGGCTCCTTGAATTGTATATTTTGTAGAATATAAGTCGTCGTAGTGAAAAACTGATGCTGCTTCACCGTCTATGCTGGATATGCCACCATTCCTTATATCTTTCTCGGTTCTTTGCTTCTTAGTTAAAGGGCCCTCCATCGTCATGACGCTGGCTTCAACGGAGACGTGATTTGCAGGTTTTCTTTGGTTTTAGCGTGGAGTAAATAGACATAGTAGTGCACCGCACAGGTATATTATGTAAGCACAGATGGGTTTTAGCAGCAATTAGAGAGTTATAGCCAAAATGAAGTTGACAATGCTGTTGGGGTTAGTTTAAATTGAATTGTTATGACTCAGCTAAAATGAGCGCTAGTGGTGATAAAGACTCCAAAGTCTTCTTTTGGGTGTACCTTCTTAAATATATGAGAGAAATCTACAATGTATTTGCTCCGTGCTAGTCAAAACCATCTACAATGATCTTGTATCATTATTCATTAGCCAGCTAATGGTGAGAAGTCATTTTATCCATCCATGATTCGAACAAACTGTTTTCGATTTCGTCGAACCGGGTCAAGGACCTCAAACCCACTTTCAGTCTTGATGAAGTGGCTGAATGGTGAGGTTGACCAACATCTAAAATTTGGAAGTTTGACGGGATAATGAGCTTTTGTAAAGAGGTTCTAACGCTTTCACCATCGGTGGTCGTGGTCTTTGACAATTCTTTAAGGAAATATTTGAAGTACTGGCAAATCAAAATCTTCTTCATATGATCGGAATCATTGGACAGAGTGAAACTCATCAAATCAAGGATATTATTGTTCAACGCTACTATTGTATCATATTGTTCCGTTGTAAGATTGTTTTTGGAATCGACTCGGTCAAAAACCTTATTCAATACTTTATTTAACTCCTGTCGAAGATTGTTTTTGTAGTTATCCTGTTTCGTCACTGATTTTGCTGGTGATTCGGAGTTTCTGGATGATTTTACTGGGCTCAGAGGTGTGCTCGATGATGGTGGAGGTGTGATGGTTGAGGAAGAAATATTTATGGTACTGAAATCAAATTGAACAGGGTGAACCTCAACCTGTTGACCAGCTTCGTTCCATTTTTGTTGATTTTTTACCATCTCTGTAGGCATGTAGAATCGGTGGTTCTTAAGATCATGATTATCCTGATCCCATAATTGTTTCCTCGTTATAAGCTGTTTTAGTGACTTTCGAAGGTGGAAATCATTGGATTTAGTTGCATTTTTCGTGATAAACTCATGTTGTAATAATCTCGTAGCCGAATATCGCTGTTTAGGGTCTACTATGAAACATTTAGCCAAAAAATCCTTTAGTTGGTTGCTGATAGCCAATTCTTTCAATCCAATTAAATGTAGGAAATCGTCATCGTTTTCGCATCGTGAAATTTGTCTCAATGCCTTCATGGGAGGATAATGGTCCTGTAATGGAGGTTTTCCATGGAATAACTCATAAGTACAACATCCCAAGGACCAGAGGTCAGCTTTATAACTATGGCCTCCTTTATTGTTCAATATCACCTCCGGAGCCATCCAATATGGAGTACCTACGGTTGTGTTTCTTCTGGAGAAATTCGATGATAGTTGCGTAGAAACTCCAAAATCGGTGAGTTTCACTTCACCTTGAGTATTAAGCAACACGTTCTGAGACTTCAAATCACGGTGGATCTTCCCCTGGTCGTGGAGGTATTGCAAAGCAATAAGCATTTCTTTGACGATGATCAGAATCGTAGCTTCTTCTGAAATGGGCCCCGGTTTCAATAGCTCAAACACTGACCCACCATTGACATATTCCATGATTACCCAAAGCTTGAAGTTTCTAACAAAACATCCCAAATACTGCGTTATCTGCGGTAGTCTGCATTCTGATATGATCAGGATCTCTTTGTTGACTTCAAGCAAATCAGCCTGTTCGTTCTCCAAGTCGATCTGCTTGATGGCTACTTCGGCATTGGTAGCCTTGACAATTCCTCGGTACACCACGCCGAACCCCCCGCGTCCAACTTCCTCACACACCTCGAGCTCTTCGGCGGACTGAATTCTAATAGGCATTGAAGTAGGAAGAGAGTAGTTGTCGCGACAAATGTAATGAACTTTTCTACGCTCTTTTTTCTAAGGCATAAATAAAAGAGGCGACTCTTCTACATCACTAATGAAACTATCAGCTTTCGGCCTACTTTACCGGTCGTCAAGCACTGGTCTCCGTCCAATGGGAATCATGTCACACACATCTCTAGTACGACCAGCTCTAGTGTGGGGCCGCCTGCTTGCCATCTCATCAACCAACCGCAACCAATACTTCAACGACCTCTTGGTGAAGACCCTATCCAATAAACTGTCAGACAACGAGTACATCCGATGCACCATCTTCGACAAACACGGGGACATGGTGGTGCACGGCAAGGATATCATCCGGCTGCAATTTATGAGAGCCCATAAGCTTCTACCCCGAGACTTTAGAAAGATATCCCGTCATTCGTCTTCCCCGTCCCACTCCAGTCCTATTAGCAGCTCCATCAATGTAGACATCGTGCCGTCGATATTCACCCGAAGCGACTGTATACTATTAAACTTGGTAAACATCCGGGCCCTTATTAAGAGTGACTCCGTGGTGATATTTGACAGTTTTTCCTCATCAGGGTCTCGGTTCAACGAATCCCACTCTCATGGGATGTTTCTCAAGCAAATGCATGAAAGACTTCGCTCAGACTCTGATGAATCCTTGCCATACGAATTTCGAGCCCTAGAAGCCATTCTTGTTCATGTCATCACCAACTTAACTACCGAAATGAATGTTCATACTACAGTGCTTCAAAACATTCTAACCAGTCTTGAAAATTCTATTGAGCGACTGAAATTAAGATACTTGTTGATTCAGTCCAAGAAAATTACCCAGTTCCAGCAAAAAGTTACTCTAATTAGAGATATGTTGGATGATTTCTTGGACCTGGATGACGAATTGAATTCGCTATACTTGACAGATTTAGAAAATGGTCTGCCAAGAAAAGGCACCCATCACGAAGAGGTTGAATTATTGCTTGAATCGTACTTGAAAACTAGCGATGAAATCGTTCAGACCGTCGAAAGTGCTCGATCTCAAATTAAAACTACAGAGGAGATTATCAACATCGTCCTTGACTCCAACCGTAACGAACTAATGTTATTGGGACTTCGATTCTCGATAGGATTACTCTCTACGGGTATCGCATTGTATGTGGCGGGGTTGTATGGAATGAACTTGGAGAATTTTATTGAAGAAAGTGATGGAGGGTTCGAGTTCGTTCTGGTACTCGGCACTGTGTTTTTGATAGTATTATTTGCTTTCAGTATCAAACAGCTAAACAAACTACAGAGAATAACCATGTCAGGTGTTGGAAGAGATGAGATAAGGAAGGATCTTGCTAAAATAAAGCAGCATTCTCCGAGGTAGCACGAACGAAGTGAACTGCCTTTACATTAGCATGTATATAGTAATAATGACTTACGACAATTTCTCACTTTGTTAATCACTCTGCAAGACTATCAGAGAAGTATGTGGCGAGTTCAGGGGAAGTGGCATAATGTCTCGATCATGATTATACTTGATACGAGATTAGTGCATATCTACGACCAGAGCTTCAAATACGAATTTACTATTGTTGAATGGTATAATTGAACGTTATAAATATACACAGTATTCGTACATACTAATATAAAATGTGTCAAGGATAAGTTATGATTAAAAATGAATTTCAACAGATTATGAATTATTTCACTTCAAATTTGAAAGAGTAAGCTATTATTTAAAATTGCACAGGTTATGGATTATTCCTCGAATTCAACACTCATCGAGGAAGGGAGGAAACTCGCGCTCCCGCTTCTATTTCTGTTCCCATCTCTCAACTTTTTCACCTTGATTTCATATTCTCCATCGACTGAATTTTTAGGAGTATGCCTGGGAGAACTTCTTGGAGATGGTCGAGGAGTGGTTCCAGTTCTGAATGGCCGGAGAGCAAAATTATCCCCACTCAATGGTCTTGGGCTTTTAGGAATTGTTCCGCTAACCACAGTCAAATGAGTAGGTTCCGCAGCGGTAGGTTTCTTAACTGGAGTAGTTTGCTCTATATCTATACTTTCAACTGAGGTGTCTGCCTTCGGATGACCCAAGTTCCCCTTCTGAAGTCCCAAATTATTCTTCTCCTTCTCCTTTTTGGTTAGATAGTTCCGTTCGCTAGTTATCAAATTCTCAAGTAATGTAGAACGAACTTTGAAATCCAACAAATCTTCCAATAAGCCATTGTAAACAGTTAATGGTGGTTTGAACCCTTTGGCGTTCTTTGCAGCCGAAGGTCTAGCTATAAGATGAACTAAGGGAACACCTCCAATTTGTTCCATAGAATTAAGACTAGCCACAACTTCGGTAATTAAAGTAGAGTTGTTCACCACAATTTCAGGGTTATAACTATTCAGTGAGTCAGGATTAGAGTCACTCAGAACATTGGGCAACTCATCTGATTTTTGATAAGTAGATATGATATCTAACGAAAAAGAGGCACATAAATGCTCCAAGAGATAGATAAGAGAGCTGAGATTACTTCTTGGAATCGAGCTCAAATGCTTGACAAGTTCATTTCTTGCCGCAGAGGTGGGAGCCTTGTAAATATTAACCAATGAGTCATAGATCATACAAGGTATGAGGGAGTCACTAACTTCAAGTAACCAGTTCTTTAAGAAGTTAACGATATCTATCAATTTTTTTGATTTCAATAATGCAATTACCTTGTGAAGAATCTCACGGTGAACTTCAGATTCTTTCGTACTATCCACAGTTTCGCTTGGTTCATATGAATTGATTTCCTCAATGATATCTTCCTTAAGTTTCCAATACCCCTGATAATCTATGGGAGAGGTCCAAGCTACTTGAATATCTAATTCTGGATTCTTCCTTTCTACCAACTTGATGGATTCGAATAATATCTCTGGAATAGAAGAAAGACTCAAAAGCAGATTAGGCTCATGTTGGAGCTGAAGAGAAATGTCCTTGTATAGATTGAATTGATGTTTGATATTCTGAAAATTATTGTTTGATTGTTGAGTACTGAAATGTTGCTTGTTTAACACATCGGGTGCAATTGTTGTAGGAAAATATATCCCGGTGCTGTAATGTTCCACCATCTTATTGAAGTCATTTCTGTATATTTCCGGTGTGTTGATGTCCTTTATAAACGCTGTAGCTTGTTTATGCAATCTGGAAGTAGATGTGAGAGAGAAATTATACGATATTTCAAGCAATTTGGTGAAAGTTTGATATATTATTTCAATTCTTGAATTTTCGAATTTCTCTAGCGATTGACACCCAACAAAAATCTCACGTTCTAGCAAATGTCGCAACTCTTGTAACTCGACATATGTTTCACTATACTTTTCTTCAACTTCTTCTAATAAGGTAGAATAATCGTTCTTTAAAAAGTTTGTTTTCATAGAATTAATCATTCCATTGAAACGTTTGCTAGTGTCATTCATAAACTTTGTGGTTTGTTCATCCACCAATTTCGATACCTTTGGCAGAAGGAGTACTCGGGACGATGCAGGTTCATCTGACTTATTTAACTCATATTCAGCAATGTAAACGGCCATATCAGACCATTCAAACCACATATTCTCGCTATTGAACTTCTTGGCAAAGAATCCGGTACCCACCAATAACTTCAAATCGATTAAGGACTGTCCAAACCTTTCCATATTTCGTCTTGAAGCTTCTAAACCAAAAGGTCTGTAGCGTACCAACCACTCACAGATCTGATTGCTACTGAAGATCTTGTTTTTATAACCTGGCAAGGGAATCTTTCTTTTAACTGTACTTATCGACTCCCTCATTCCCTTCAAGAGCTTAGAGAAATCACGAGGCTCGGTAATGGTAATTGTACCGATTTTGACGGGGAAGTCGAATTCTGACTCCATTGTCAGTTCTGGAGAAGCGGAGGGCAGAGTTGGTTCATTAGAGTCTATCAGGGAGGACGTTGAATTCACATTGCCAACTTCTTCCACTGCAGGATCATCTTTCTCACCGCCTTCCACTTCAGGTTGTGGTTCCACTTCCTTTTTAGGCTCCCTGGAAATTTCGTTTAGTCGTAAGTAGTTATTGTATTGTGATTTCAAATCTTCGACTTTCTTGTACGTGTGATTGTAGTCTTCAAGGATGTTCTTGACGTCTGATATGATTTTGAGTACTTGGGGTTCATGTAACTTGATGAAGGTGGTTAATTGACCCAAAATATTGCGTTCAATCACCGAAGCAAGGTTTATGAGGATTTGTGCTTCTTCCGACGTTCCCCGGACGTGTTGTTCGTAGGCGTAAGTCAAATCAATGTTGGCTGAGGTCGAATCTAAACTGACGTCATGGAGGTGGTCACTTAGCTGACGACTCTTCCGAGGAAACTTAGGACCCGTTTCGATACCCAACGCCCGAAAGGAACTATCTAAAGGGTACATTTCAATGGCAAACTTAGTGAGATACTCGCTATTTGAATTGTAATAGTTCATATAACTAAACGCCAATTTCCTAGCATCGTGGAGTTGTTTCAAGGATCGGAGTGATTGGGAAGTCAATGAGTCAATTCCTGATTTATAATCAGCAGACCAATACAAATTAGCAAACGGCTCCATTGACAAAATGGGGTTCAGGAGTCCAATGGTGGAAAGGGCTAAAAAAAAAACAGAAAGATTTGTAGCTGTTAAAAAAAAAAAAAAGAAGTAAACTTTGATCTGTGATAAAATCGCGTCAAAAATTACTGCTTTTCTCCATATTTTCCTTTTCTTGAACCAAAACATGGAAGTCAAACAACTCGAATTGGAAATTGAGGGAGTACGGCAGGATATACGATCTCTTCAGCAAGAAATAGACCCACTACAAGCCCAATATGAACAATTGGTAGGAGAATTACTGAGCTTGGAGGCGGAACTCGAGTCGGAGTCGCCAGAAGAAAACCCCCATGCCAGGTCCAAAGCCCAGTATGATGATTCGGTGCCTTTGGTGCAACACAGCTACTTTGACGAATCCATTGCCCATTTGTTCGCGGACGATGCTTGGGAAGAACCTGCTCCCTCCAAAAAACAAAAGATCCACCAATTGTCATATGATATTCTTGCACGAGCAGATGCTGCTGTAGAGGTTAAGGAGAACATTTTGTATGAAAACATATTCCGATTTGGTGGTATAACATCATTTCCCATCAATAAAACTTTGGTCAAAGACGAAATCTTAGGTCTTAGATTCGATAGGTTATCTCACAGTAAGCGCCAATTCATAACCCCTCATTATATGATACTACGGAAAATCAACAGAAACACGAAACTGGTCAATTATGGAGTTTTGAAATGGGGTATTCATCGCCATACCCTTCCAGTTTATGTGCCGTTAGAACAATTTGACAAATATCTACTCGAAGAAGATGAGGTAGAAGGAATAAGGAAATTCGTTGTAGCCATACGAAATTCACTCATATCTACCCAATATAAACACGACAAATTTGATGCAATATTACAGATGAAATTTGCTGAGTCAGATACAAGATTTGTTCACAAGCTCGATCGCGATCTTGAATGTACGAGGGTAGTCATATCACTTTCCCTGAGGCAGAGGTCGAAGCAAAAGGCTCACCATGAAATACAGTTGATGTGCTCTAGCACCGCAATCGAAACAGCATCAATGTTATTCGCAAATGAGGACTTTGAACTGCAACGGCTTGTGGTAGAGAGTGTTCTAAGGGGAGCAGAGTTTAGGGATTTGGTGAAAAAGTTCCGGAAAGTATTCGACTACCTCATGCAAGAGAATATACTATAGACGGTGCCAAAATTCAGTGGTATCTTATATGGCATGGAGCCATGCGGGACAAGAAGCTATGCCCTGGTCTGACAGGGCGGGTACTCTCATGCATAAACTCTACTGCTTTACGCCTCTTTTGAGTCGTCGTCATCTACAGCATCATAACTAATCAAACATTTTAACATATAGAAAATATAAAGTTTTATCGTTTCAATACAAAAATAAGGGCCAGAACAAAGCAGGAAATAAATTAATCAATCACAATTAGAAAGCATTACCGAAACCAGCACCAGTTGGTTGGTACCCAATACCATTCATACCAGTACCATTTGTAATCATCAAAGGTTTGTTGATTGGAGCATCTTCTTCGGTTTTTTCTGCTTCTAATCTTTTCTGTAAATCTTGGTGGACTTCCTTCAACTTCTTGTTGTTTTCGTAAGTAATGGAGATTTCGTATGGTTTAACGAAATTCACCAAATTATGTAACCATGATAACTCAAGAACATAATCATATTCAATTATATCATAAGCAGAATACAAGAGAGCAACAAAACCTTCATGATTACCAGTTTCAACAAAGTAGTCCAATAGTTCATGAGCTGTTTTGGTTGATCTGGAAAGAGTGGCAGTCTTGATCAAATCTGGCCATAACTTATCATTCTTCAAGATGGAAATTGCTTTTCCAAATTTCTTGTTTTTGGTGTACAAAGTCGCAGAAATTTGTCTGAAGAATATAAGATCATGGTTTTCTAATCTTTCAGCCAAATCTAAGGAGTTGAAACGGTTAGAGGTTTCATTCTCAATGCTTGATCTTAAAGATTTATAATCTTCTTCTTCAATCAATAAGTCATGATATGCACCATTAACCACAGAATTGTTTTTATCCAACACAGAAATTAAAAATGGCTTAACCAATGGTAAGTTATCGGATTTCACGAAGATTCTCACAACTCTTGGCAAATCTAATCTTGGGGTTAAAACCGACAATAAATCAACTAAAAGAGAAGGGTTTTCTTGTAAATAGAAATTGATGGCTTTATAGTAAATTTCCAAGTTAGGAGCCTTCACAATAATCTCCTTGAATGATGAATGGTCGAAGGCAACTTCAGATTTTTCAATCATCGTCAATGCAGCATTATCCCATTCTTCATAGTGACAATACAAGAAGATTAATTCTGGGTATAAATGAGCGGCTTCACAAGCAGTTAAAACTTTAGGAATATTAATTCTGGACCAGAATAATTTCAAATGTTCCATAACTTTTTCTGGGCTATATTTGGAGTATAAAATAGCCAATTCGGTGAACATACCCATATGGGCTCTTTCTAAACCTAAACCACTTTCAAAAAGTGCAATTAATTCATTGAAATAACCATTGTGTTCATAAGTTTGAACTAATTCCGGTAATTCTTCAGCATCAATAATTAAGTTCAAACCACAAATTTGAGCTAATCTGAATTCCTTATTCTCAATACACGCACTATTAACTTGCTTCCATACCTGGGTATTTGAAGCTTTTCTAGCACAATCAACAGCACTTTGATAATCTTTTAAGTATACCAAAGTAGTGGCTAACTTAGAATATTTGGAAACATTAGAATACAACACCTTAGCAGCTTTATAGTTCTTGGCTTCAAATAATTTATCACCAATAGATTCCAAATCAGCAACGTTAGAACCACCGACGAATTTTTCAATGTCGGATAATTTATCCAAGGAAGCGTAACAGTTGATAAGGGCGCCATCAATTGCTGGCTCTCTTAAAGTTTCTCTAGCCATATCCAAGAATGGAATTAATTCTTCTTCTTTACCTGCATGTTCAGCAATTTCAATAACTTGCTCGAAGTTTTCTGGATTCTTGGATTTAACATAAGAATCAATAGCTTCAGGAACACGTAAACCATTCAACTGTGCAGTACCTAATTGGTACCACAATTCTGAAGTATCATACTTTTCAGCATATTGTTCACCTCTATCCAAAGACATGATATCATCAACCAAGACTTTCATAGCGTCAGTTCTTAATTCAAATTTATCATAAACTTCGAATGCTTCTTCATATAATTGATTGTCCACACATAAAGGAGCAATCTCATGAGGATCGAATTTATCCAATTTCTCAACATACCCAGAGACCCTAGAAGGATCAGCTTTGATAGCAGTTAAGATCAACAACCCTTGCAATGAAGTATTATCATTGAATGGAGATGGTTCCAAAATGATTTTTTCTAATAATTCAATTAATTCTTGAGGTAAGTCGTTCTCCATGAATGCCTTCACAGTGATGGAAATTGGTTCGGGGTCAGTTAATTCCGGGATACCAGTAGAAATAACTTGATCAACCAATTGTCTTCTGTGAGGGTTTTCTTGGTGTAAAACTTTAGACCATAATTCGAAATCAGATTTCTGCAACAAATACCTGGCTTGATATTTATACATCTTATTTTCATTGGTAATGTTGATCAATTCATCGTTGTTGTTCCCCTTAGAATAAGCAATGTAAGCCAAATAAGGGTCTCTTTTTTCACAGTATTTACCAACAGATAAAGTATCATAGTTTGGATTTTCTTGCAAGAATTTTTCTGGGTTATTGTTGGAGTCAATATAGATCTTAGCCAATGTATTGTACACTTCTTGATCAGTAGAACCACCCTCTAAAGTCTTCTCTAAGAAAGGTAATAAAATTTTAAGTCTATTTCTCTTTTCAACTTCAGCAACCAATTCCTTGATAGGAACCCTGCCAAGGACCGAAAGCAATAAACTTTTGATAATATTTTCATCACAATCAACATCAAGCAATCCTGCAACAACTTGAGGAGTATTGGCAGAGTTAACTTGTTGAACATAAACTTCAATAAACTTGAAGTATTGATTCTTATATAAGTATAAGATCAAATCATGTACAAAGTTGAAACGATCACAAACAATAATCAAAGGCAATTGATCATCGAGTTTGAATTCTTTTAAGAAATTTTTAACCTTTTCACCATTATAGACATTATTATCTCTTACAACCCTTTCAATTTCCTTTGGTTGGTTCATTTTGGCAGCACACTGGATGTACTTGAACACCACATCTGGTTCTTGAGTCAAGTTGACAATTGAAGACAAATAGTAATATTCACCCTCAATACATTTGTAGTCTTCGAAGATCTTGATAAGAGTCAATGGACCGATTAAATCGGAGTATTTGGTAGCCACTTGAATAACCACTTGAAGATTTTGTTGCATATTATTACTCAACAATTCCTTCAAACAAGTTACCGATTGCTGAACATTTAATTGACCAAAATAAGAAACTAACCAGTCATTAGGTAAAACATTGGTATGGACAATAACTCGTTTAATGTCTTTTAAGTCATCATAATGTTCTAAAGCTCTTTGGAACAATCCTGATTTTTCACACAATTTACCAATGGTTGGCTTATCATAATGACTAAACATATTGTTTCCCAAAATGGCATCAGCAACTTGAGGAGCATGCAACAAGTTAATTTCCAAGACTTTGGTTTGTAAATGACCTTCAGCTGGTGAATCATTCTTGAGGGCATCCAATAAGAATGCAGTACCTTGTTGAATATAGTTCTGTGAAAAGAACAAGTCAGCCACATTTTCGACATTCAAATTGGTGTCTGGACTGGCCAATAACGAAACAGCAAATTCACTGGCTTTATCAGGGTTAACTCTGACCAAATTTTGAATTAAATTGGTATAATCTGGTTGATAACCAACTTTTTCGCAGTAAGGTAAGATTTTATCAAATTGACCCAATTCCGCTAATGAAGAAACTACCTTGATATTAACATTGGCTCTAACATAAACCGCCAATGCCAAAGCAGTATCATTATAGGATTTAACAATGTCACCTAATTCTTCTGAAGATGTTAATTTATCTTCTTTCAACCATTTTTCGAATAAAGGTTTGCGATCTTGTTGTAAAACTGGTTTGGCCAATTCAATGGATTCGTATTTGTTTAAGCTTCCTCTATCTAACAAAGTGGAAAAGTATTGCAAAATAGGCGAGATTTGACCTGGTTGAGGGGTGATATGTTTCAATTTGTTGATAGTGTCTTGCGTACGTAATTGTTCGGAGGAAGCAGCTACCTTGGCAGCATTGGCATAATCACCTTGGTTCAAATAGTTTTGGAACTGTTGTTGGAATAAGTTTTCAGCACCAGGGAATCCACCACGAGAAGAAAGGGAAAGTGCCAAAGGAACGTCAGATAACTTTTCCAAAACGTAAGGAACGATTTTATCTTGAGCAATTTCGACACTTAATACTTGACCTGACTTGTTCACGGTAATGATTCCTGTACCGTTATTGTAGGCAGCTGCAGTGAAAACTGGGTCAGCGGTGATTCTGTTGACGAACAAGTTAGAACCAGATTCCAAATCGTATAAGTGAATAAACCCATACTTGGTCAAGATGTAAATGATTCCAAACTTATCGGAGGCTTGCAAGCTGATGGGGAAATCATTAGCAGCATCTGGAGGAAAAAAGACATCCACGGTTTTCTTTGGGAAAGCAGGATTACCTTCAACATGGTCAATTTCGATGATGTGCAAATTTCCTTGACCTTGCGCATTTTTACTGGCCACACAAAACACTTTGGTTGGGTGAGGAGCACCATTTAATTTAATGGAAGCGAATTTGGAGACATGACCTTCGATAGCCTGAGAGACGTTACGAGACTTGGAGTATAATTGGATATGACCGACAATAGCACCATTTTCTTGGGCGATACCTGTCACGGCAAACCAACCCAAATCGGGTTCAGCAACGAAGTTTATGATTTGGGCATTGTTAAGAGAGTGGTGTCTGTCAGTAAGTTTGTTTGGGCCTTGGTTGGTACCATCAAACACATTCCAAATGTAGATAGCGTTGGCGGTTATAAGACCCAAAACTTCGTTGGTCAACCATTTCCAAAACACCACTGGTTGATCCATGGTAAACGACTTTAATCTTTCTTTGGTGCCTAAATTGAAGATTTGCAAAGTAGTTCCATTGGCTCTCAACGAGATAACAAATTGTTCTGGATGCATGATGGCACTATCAGCACCCATGTTTTTACGAGTAACTTCATTGTTGTTTTTCAAATCAATGATGGCCACGGTATTACCTTGGGCGCCTGATTCTCTTACACACACGTAATGATCTGATTCAAGAGTGGTGGATCGGAAATCCAATGACGATGGCTGAATTCCCAATTCAGTTAACAGCGCCAACTGGGTGAAGTTGATAGGAATATCATTCGACATGATGCTGGCTGGGTTCAACGATCAACTGTGGGGGGTACGGGTCCTGGGGGGAGAAGAGCAAAACAATTATATCAAACTTTCCGTGAAATAGGGGTGATGAGGGTCTTGGATGATGAATTGATGCTACAATTGATAAATTAACGTTGAATAGGCTGATTAATTGGTGGTAGGGAAGGAAAGAAGAATTGTCAACGAATCGAAATGGAGATTTGACCACCATGGCGCGCCCAGGATTGCGCGGCTTACATAAGCGGATACAAGTGATTTGGGGGATTCGGAGAGGGTACGACCCCATATCGGCCGAGGAGGGAGATGGGTCCTGGCAGAAAGGAAGGAGCGGAAGAAGAATGATGACTACGGCAGTGGACTGGTGTTGACTACGTAATTCATTAAGGTGTAAATCGAAGAGAAAGGGTTGGAGTTCAGTTCTTGCACGGTGACACAATTTTTCACAAGGTATGAAGCAGAGTGGGGCCGAATCGGCCGAAGATAGGAGGCCGAAGATCAGGTGAAAAATAGGCAGGGCAGGTGCGCAGCAGAGGGACAGCAGAGGGTATGCGGTAAGAGTGTAGCTGGTGGTTATAACAGATAGTAAGTGCTGCGCCTGAAGGTGGACAGTAGTTATTGGCAAGTAGTTGCCAATAAGAATCCACAAAGAGCCAAACACCTACGTAGTAAGCTCTAACCAATGAATAGATTGTGATGAGATTTTGTCAATGTCAACCGAGTGGCTTGGGAATTGGTGAACTGGCTTACTAGCTCTTTTCACCATGCCAGTGAACAAATATTGGCTTGGTGTATGCTGCGAGTCACACTTTTTAGTCACTGACATAGGTTAGTACAACATCAGAGATAAGGTCATCAAGGGTCCTGCCTCAAGACTAACTTCTGCAGAAATAGTAGACCGTGTAAGATTGAATTTCATTCTTGCCTAAGGCTGATTTCCACTCGTTCGAATCAAGTCTTCAATTTACACAACCTGCACTATTGATCATAGAGGTGGTCTGACCGACTGAAGAACATCCTCGACGATCCTATTAGTGAATCCCACGGACGAAGAATAATCCTCGCGTGAGTGGTAACTATTGATAAAGTCCTTAGCATAGTTCCATTCACATCCGTACCAGTCCCCTGTCAATAGACTAATTTCGTACCTCTTTCTATATTCCAACTCATGATCATCATCGTCATCATCTCCTTGGTCGAAACTTGGAGTAGATTCTCTCGAGTCGACCTCCCGTTTAAACAACTTATTCTGCTCCCAGTCCACCATCCAATTTGCAACTTTCTTATAGGCAATTTTTCCATACTCTGGGGTAACAAATAGTCGAGCCTTTTCATCATGAAAATTGAACGAAACTAGACATTTTGCGAGAAGCGTGATACTGTCGATGGTTCTAGTTGGTAGTC
The DNA here is from genome assembly GCA_030555995.1 of Isabelozyma heimii. NCBI lineage: Eukaryota > Fungi > Ascomycota > Pichiomycetes > Serinales > Metschnikowiaceae > Isabelozyma > Isabelozyma heimii. The sequence goes on from JANIVW010000023.1 coordinate 18,355, forward strand.
TGGTTTCCATTGGAGCCAAAGAACATAATCGGTGGCATCTCGTAAACACAATTAGAGAATAGACGTACCTTTGCATCTCCGGGGAAATGAAAATCTTTGGGAGCGTACTTTGACGTATGTCAGCTACGTAGTCGACGAATTTATCACTGGGGCATTTCATGGTGAAATGGTCGTTTTCCGACACTTTTAATGATTCGAAGTAGTAAAACTGAGAGAACCAGAACTTGTCCTTTATGTTGCGATGGAATTTAGCCCGTTCATGGGCCACTTCGACTATAGGGATTATAGTGAAGATTTTTGGTTTACTGATGGCACATTCACCTACCTTTATTGTTGAGCTTTTGCTTTGGTCAATTCGTGATTGCACGGTGTCATACTGGTCTATTTCATTAATGAGCGACAATACCATTTTCTTTTGGTCATTTATTGATAAATTCTCAAGATTCTGCCAGATGATTATACTCTTAAAGATAAAATGGCCTGGATAATCTTCGTAGATCATTTTCTTTAACAAGTCGTCTTTGGTGTTACACTCCAAAAGGTCAACAACCACTATCTCATCCTCGCAGAAAGTACACGATTCGGTTAAAATCAATCGATGGAAAATGTCCTTGGTGTTAGCATAGTCATTGGTGTGAATGACGAACCGCTGCTGGCCTATGAGCGATATGGTGACCGCTGTGTAGAGCTCCTCCATGCCATATAGAGTGAATATAGTAAGAAAAAATGGTTTTATAGATGTGGTGTACGGGTGCAAGCGCAAGCTAGAGACAAGAAAGTATTGCAGAAGAACGAGAAAGAGAGGAGGTTTGGCAAGAGCATGGGCTGGAGAGGGAGATAGCAGACTCCAGAGACAGACTCTAGAGGCGGTCTTCAGAGGCGGTTCTTCAGGGGCGGTCTTCAGGGGCAGTCTTCAGGGGCAGTCTTCAGGGTGACAGACCTCAGAGAACAGAATGAAGTGAGAGACATGCAGAGTGAGACATAAAAGGACAGATTATACCGTTACCGGATAAGGAGAAACTGGCCCAGTTGCAGCCAAAGTACGTACTTGCTACTACGAACCTGTAGGCAAGATCCTGGACTAGCCCTTCACTGTAAGGGAACACTGAGACCCCCATTGTTGGCTGTGGAATGCTCAATGTAAGGCTCGAACGGTTAATCAGGGGCAACCCCAGACTACTACAGGTGCGTGTACTAAATCTGTGAGCACCATCCTCAGAATCTTCACATTCAGTAACAGATATTTGACAATTTCACCGTTTCTGGCATGCATCGCTGTCGATCTTTCACGTCCCGCATGCAGTTCGCATGCTTTCATCCCTCCATCAGCATGAGATCCTCCATGGACAAGCCTTCGTAAAACCAACCAGATTAAATCCTCTTCGTTGATTACATCGTCTAAACCATCCCAGTCAGACACCGATGTTTTCGTCTGTTTCGACTGTTGTTGTCGTCGTCTGCTATTTCTTGTCTGTCTTTAGTTGTAAACAACCAAGAGCAAAAAAAACGCGCTCATTCTCCATTTCCGTAGCACAATCGCGGTATCGTCAATTTTGTTTGTTTTGTTTTCACTTCAATCGAGGTTGAGCATTCTGCATTGAGATCTATGGCTTCCCTACTCACTCAGTACACCGGGGCAAATACCCAGTAGATTGTAGGGACCAGGCCATGGTGATGTGCTCATGTCCATGAATTAAGCGCCAGATTTTACTCTCAGGAGTCCGATATACCAGATACGCAGTCTGACGTCAGACGATGCTAGCGTGTTTATTTTTTCTGCATGGTAGTTCATTTTAGGTGATATTTTTCGCTTGTCTTCAAAAAATTTTCGACCTCACCTCCGATTGTTAAGACACCATTTTATGACAGAAGTAATAGGAAGAACTAAAAATAAAGTTTATGCAAATCCAAATTTGTATTTGTCGGTTCATGTTCTTTTTTATTTTATTTTTTTTTCTTTTTTTTTATACTTCCTTCCTTCTTTGTTTCTTAATCTCAACCTTTTTTTTTTCTTTACCAACCAAGTCAACTTAACCCCAACTGTCTTGAAGTTGTTGTTGTTATTTTCTAAGGTCAAACCACTCCTTTGCCCATTTTTATTTTAATAAAGAGAGCTACTACACTCAATTGGACCTTTTCCCGAGACTATTCATTAACCCTTTGCCAGTATGGAGTCTGCCTTCCCACCGTTCAAGGCAGAACACAGATACAGAGGAGTCTACGAAAGAGCAGGCTTTGACGTGAACCTTGAAAGTTGTAACAAGAACAGTGACTCCAAATCGATGTATTCCAATAAATCAAGAAACCGGCCAAGAATGCCGCCAACCGCCGCTAAACAGGCCCTGTTGCCTAGTATGTCGCCCAGTCCACATCAAATGTCTTTCACTCCTCAACATCGCCAGAAGTCGGCATCACCCAGTCCTACAAACACCCATTTCCAGGGCGGCGGGGTGCTGAGGCCGGTGGTGGACCCTTCGCCGAAGGCTCTGCCGTATGCCACTGCCACCCAATACGGAGAAAGACGATACGACCCAAGAGTGAGGCAGAATCACCAAGTGGACAGAAACATGGAGCAGCAGACAGGCAGAATCACGGAGCAGTCTTATAACCAAAGCAGAAACAATTCCGAGCATTCGGTCCTCTCGTTCAAAAACAGATCTGATAGAAGACCCTCGGAGCACTCTCAATATTCACAACACTCAGGACACTCATTTGATAGAAAAGCATCCGACGGTTTCCAAAGAAGCGACCAGAGCTCATTTGGCAGAGGTTCGGCCCCACACTCTGACCTCCACTCTGCAAGAAAGAACTCGGTCCAGAACTCAGTCCAGAACTCAGTTCATTCGTACAAACAGGCCAACATTTCCTCGATACCCAACTCCAACACTTCCTCCGGGTCCCTCAGATCTACTCCTCCATATCCTTCCGACAATACTCCCACCTCGTTTGCCAACGTCAGCATGCCCGCTCTGTCCATGGAATCACCTCCATCATCGACAACTTCGTTGGAAATGAAGCCGCGCCGCGATCATGATAGTTTCATGTTTGAACCCACTAAAAACCACAACTTATCGGCCAAATTGGACAACAGTGACGATGAAGCTCTCGAGTCGTTCAACGACACCGGCAACACCTCTGTTTCTCATAATAATCCGGTCCACAGCCGTTCCTCCAGCGTTTTGACCCACGAAATCGCTGCGCAGCCAAAAGGCTTCCCGCCACAGCAGCATCAGCCAGAGAGTTTTGGCCCAGCACAGACCCGGTTGTCGTGTATGTTCCAGGACTTCAAGAAGGACGTAGAGGACCATAAAGCTCATGAGCCCAAGGCCAAAACGTCAGCTTCGCCTACGCCGCAATTGCCGCAAAATTCTCCTACCCAGCTTGGCCTTGCACGGTTTCAGCCTTCCGTCGACAGCATAATATATAACAACGATAGGCTTGCGTCTTACGATCAAATAGACCCTCTGGTGGATCAAAGCAACCATTTGAACACTGACTTTCATCGGTATTTGAATGGGGAATCGGATAGAAATATTCGGAACTCGCAATTGTCCACCATCAGTTCAATTATCTCCAAGGGGTCCGTGGAAGAAGACGAAGATGATGAAATTGAGAGGGAATTGGCCAAGCAGTTGGAGAGCTTGAAGACCAATGGGCCTGCCAGGGATACAATCACCGCTGCTTCCTTCGGCGTACGAAAAGAGCCTAGAGAAATGGACAGAGAAACAGACGGAGAAGACAAAGAGTTCAGCAGAGTTCCTATGGGCAGAGACCTCAGCATTGGTCCAGTCTCGCGGACGGACTCTGTCTCTACCACCGCCTTCGAGTTTGCTCCTCAGACCCACAACTCCTCTAGCATTCCTCAGATCACCATCACCGACAACAACAGCGAGGTTGCTTCCCAGAGCTCCGTCGAGTCGATTAAACCGCTTTCAGTGAGACCTCAGGACGACGACGACGACTCCGAGAAATGGCATGACGATATCCCAGACCGGGGAGTTATGTTTGACGATAACGTTCAAACGTTCTCCGTTCCCCAGTACGTCGAGCAGCCGTACTACGATTCCTCTTCGGAGCCATCGCCAGTCAATGAGCCCACAACTCCGCTCGACTATAACGTGGGTGGCTTCAACGCTGCCTACGGTGTAGAAGAGATCCACAACGCTGCCTACGATGTAAATTCTGGCTATGATGCTCACAACTCAGGCTACGATGTGGAGGAAATCCACCCTTCTGCCTACATAAAGCCATTGAGTCCCAAGAATCACAGTGTAGAGGAGGAATTGAACAATTTGAACTTCAAAATTCACGATTCTGGCTCCGACCTTCACGAAGACAGCTTTGAGCCAATTGAGCCATTAAAACCAAAGTCCAGCGACTCAGCTCTGGGACCAAACCCCAGGGGATTCACACCATTCCCAACATCAGAGGATTTTAGCTACCGAGACTCTGCTTCCACGGTGCAACCATCAGCACACGCTTCAGCCCACAATTCGGCCTTTGCATCTTCCCACAACTCAGCTCATAACTATGCATCTTCTCACAGCTCGACCCATAACTTTGCAGCCCAAAGCAGCTCCCCTGGGATTCCTCCACGCTCAGCCCGTCACTCGACGTTCAAGTTCCCTCCCGGGGAAGGTCTGTGCAGAGGCTGTAATTTGGATGTGGCTCCGTATGCCAAGGGCCCAAAGAAAGCAATTTACTCCAAAACCGGCGAGCTATCGGGCCAGTGGCACCGAGAATGCTTCGAATGTGCTTACCCGGAGTGTAACATTCATTTCAGCAAATCTGTCCAATGTTACGCATTTGATGATAATGCTTACTGCCATCACCATTATCACAAATTGAATAATACCATTTGCGCAAAATGTGAACAAGGAATCGAAGGAGAATGCATTGAAAATGAAATTAAGCAAAAATGGCATTTGAATTGTTTGGTTTGTGAAAAATGTTTCCATCCAATTAATAACGATTACTTTCTCATTAATAACCACATCTTTTGTGAAAATGATGCCCAAAGGATTATTAATGACAAACATGGAGGTTTGAGTACCTCTGACCGCATAGAAAAGAGAAGGACAAGATTATTGTTCGTCGATTAGTGTATATTATTGTATGAAGAGTTTATATAAGAACGTTTCTATCGCATTGTAGTGTCTTGAATGGAGAATGTTAAATTCATAAGAGCTCCTTCGATTGTTCGTTAAGATCTGTAAAGCGCTTGTTTAGACCTAAACCAGCGCTCGCTTTGGTTAGTTCGTGAAGAGTTCGATTCGCCTCGATAAGTTGGATTGTTTGTTAACCTCTCTTAGACTTCGCTTGAGAACTCACTTCGCTTAGACTTCGCTTGAGAACTCACTTCGCTTAGACTTCGCTTGAGAACTCACTTCGCTTAGACTTCGCTTGAGAACTCACTTCGCTTAGACTTCGCTTGAGAACTCACTTCGCTTAGACTTCGCTTGAGAACTCACTTCGCTTAGACTTCGCTTGAGAACTTACTTCGCTTCGAGAACTCACTTAACGTAAGCACTTACTTCGCTTCGAGACCTCGCTCTGCTTGGTCTGTCGGTCAATGACGGTATCCCCTTGAGTCACTTTCAAAATCCTCTAACCCATCAGGATCTTCACAAATCTCCAACTCCTCAGAGCCAAAATCATTCCCCTTTTTTGTAGAATTCAGCTGTTCCATCTCTACCAGTTCGCCCGCTCCATCCTCTTCCTCTTCAATAATGAAGTTATCCTCGTCAAAATCAGTCGAGTTCAACTCCACGTCCACGCCCGCCTCCAAATCATCGTCAAAGTTGCCGAAAATCATCTGGTCATAACCACTACCGTTGTTGTTGTTCGCAGCATGGTACAAGTCCAATTTTTGCTGCATTTTATGGTAGATGATGTACGTAGTCAATGCTGAAGCAAGAGAGGTGATCAATATACTCACCACATCCAAAATCTTCGACGAGTGAGGTTTCTCATGGTCTCCCAAGTCCTTAAGCTTGTGACCGACGTAGATATGAATGAGCAATTTCGGGGAAGTGATTAAAGAAGCCGAGAGATAGGTTAATGCTGGTAATTCTGGAATCGCAGCTAAAGCCCCATTCGAGAGCGAGTACGGCAACGGACACAATCTGATAAGTATCAAGAGGAATAAACTGCTATCTTCCCGTAAGATTTCCGCGAAAGCCTTGAATTTTTCATTCAGATGAACCAATTTTTCAGCTTGGCTGTGGAGCAAGTAGCGGAACACCAAAAACGACGCAAACGAGCCTAGGACCATGGCGCTGGCCAATAGTGGCCACCCGTTGGGGAAACCATAGGACATTCCTGCCAATAACGACAAGGTGCTGAAGCCAATTAGCGGAGGGAATCCGACAAAGAAGATGAGGGTGAAAAGGATCAATTTGCCGTACTTGAGCTGGGTCCATTTATCGGACAAGTCAACAAGCAACTTGATGAGGTAGATGTGGAAGATTCCTATGAGCACCAACACAGCGCCGGCGAATATAAGGCCAATTATCACCAAGATCTTCTTCCAGACAGGCTGTTCGCGGTACCATTGGCTGAGTTTGGTGGAGTATTCTTGGAGGCGGGCGTACTGGGACGAGACGATGGCCCTTAGTCGCGAGACGGCGGTGTGGTTGTAGGGCTCCGAGACCGAAGAAAGCCGTGGCATAATAGTAGAGGATAGTTAAGGATCTGGGGGAGAGATTTGGCAGCAGAAGAAGCAGAAGCAGACGAAGTAGAAATCGAAGTAGAAGAAGACGAGTGAGAACGAGACGGAAGGGGCGTGTCGGGCCAGGCGCGGACCAAAGGGCCGGAAGCGTGGGGAGTATCTGGGCGGAGAGTGGGCCCATGTGCTGGGAAATCGCACGGGATGTGTGCCCATATGACCTAAGCCTGGGCCGAGGTTTGGCCCACGTCAGGGCCTCATGGGCCTAGGTCCGCCTGCGACATCGGCGGGTGCGGCGGACAAAAATAGATCCCGGCCCGAGCTCCGGTCCACGTCTGCGCACTAAATAGTGATGACATACGATGTGCATTAAACATCACACTAGTCTTTGCCAGCACCAGAGGCTTCGCCATTAATAGGGACTATTTTTGGCACGGCCGGGCCTACGTCTGCTAGACATCTACTCATAAGCCCCTGCTATGGCATCCTGAAACTGTGCCCTGCCTGAGGCCGGATACGAACGGCCGAAAAACCCTATTCTTCGGCAATAGTGTTTCGCATCGGCAACTACTACAGCAAAAGGCTGTCTTTCCGCCAAGCCTCCACTGTATGTAGATCAGGAGCAACGTCTATTCTCTGTTGTCTCTCTGTTGCTGTCTCTGTCTCTGTCTCTGTCTCTCTGTTTCTGCTCTCTCCCGTCCCATGTCGGCCCTCTCAGGTCTTCGCTGGCATCGGCTGCGTAGCGAAGTCCGGTTAAGCGCACCGCAGCTGTCACTTCCTTCCATAAATAGGCTTCGTCGGATCTGCAGAAATAACACCACCGCGCATGAAGGATTGATAAAATTCCGCCGTTAAGTCTTGTTTTTGCTCCTGTTTCATCCTCCATTTATAGTGCCTAAATCCGGGGAGAGTTTTTTTTTCTTTTCATTTCTTCTCTCTTATATACTTCTTTTCTTTCTTCGCATCTCTTTCTCTGTGCTCTCTCTTTCTTCGGCGAAATGAAAATCATCCCGTTTCTCGCATTCTTGCTAGTGGCGCCGGTGTTGGCATGGTCTCCAACAGACTCCTACGCTCCTGGTACCGTGGACTGCCCCTCGGACGTTGATCTCGTTAGAGACGCTACCGACATCTCCGACAGTGAAAAGTCGTGGTTGGAGGAAAGAAACAAGGTCACCGACCAGTACTTGATCCAGTTCTTGGACAGCGCCAAGTTGGACGACTTCAATGCTACTGACTTCGTCACTAACCAGGCCAACAAGTCCATCGTCATTGGCTGTGCCTTCAGTGGTGGTGGTTACCGTGCCATGTTGTCGGGAGCAGGCCAATTGGCTGCCTTGGACAACAGAACGCGTAACGCCGCCAAACTGGGGTTGGGTGGCTTGCTCCAGGCCTCCACCTACCTCGTGGGTCTCTCAGGAGGTAACTGGTTAGTGGGAACCATCGCCATGAACAATTGGACCTCGGTCGAGAAAATCCTCGATGAAGGTGAAATCTGGGACTTGGAACACTCCATCGTCAACTACGGTGGTATCAACTTGGTGAAAACCTACAACTACTACAAGGCCATCAACGATGATCTCGACGACAAAAGAGACGCCGGCTTCGACGTGTCCATCACCGATACCTGGGGCAGAGCATTGTCCCACCAGTTCTTCTCCAACTTGTCGGACTACGGTGCTGCTTTGACATGGTCCACCATCCAGGAAAGCGATCCATTCACCTCCCACCAGATGCCCTTCCCCATCAGTGTCGCCGATGGAAGAACCCCGGGCACCTTGATCATCAGCGGCAACTCTACCGTGTTTGAAATCAACCCCTTCGAATTGGGCTCCTGGGACCCTTCCTTGTATCAGTTCTCCAACGTCAAGTACTTGGGAACAAAAGTCAAAGACGGCAAGCCTGTCAACAACACCTGCTACGCTGGGTTCGACAACACAGGTTTTATCATGGGTACATCCTCATCCTTGTTCAACCAATTCTTGTTGCAAGTTAACACCACGTCCTTGACCTCCATTATCAAGGACCTCATCAATAACATTTTAAACAAAGTCTCCCACGCCGATAATGATATTGCCGTATACAAACCTAACCCATTCCAGGCCACTGACGCCGGTTACGATACTTCCATCGCCAAGAATGATACCTTATTCCTCTGTGATGGGGGTGAGGATCTTCAAAACATCCCCTTGTACCCTCTTTTGCAGCCAGAAAGAAAGGTCGATGTGATTTTCGCCTACGACAACTCCGCCGACACCGACCAATCTTGGCCCAACGGTACCTCGTTGGTGGCCACATACGAACGTCAAACCTTGGGACAAGCCAACGGTACCATGTTCCCTTACGTTCCTGACCAAAGAACCATGCGTAATTTGAATTTGACCGCCAAGCCAACGTTTTTTGGCTGCGACGCCAAAAACTTGACCAGCTTGTTGGGACCTACCAACACCTCAAAGTATGGTGATGATTACGTTTACAACATCCCACTTATTGTCTATACTGCCAACAGACCGTTCACTTACTGGTCCAACACCTCCACGTTCAAGTTGAGTTACGAGGACGACGAAAAAAGAGGTATGATCAAAAATGGGTTTGAAGTGGCTTCCAGACTCAATCGTTCTTTGGATAAGGACTGGGCTGCTTGTGTTGGATGTGCCATCATCAGAAGAGAGCAGGAAAGACAGGGCCTTAACCAATCGGATCAATGTGCCCAGTGTTTCTCAAAGTATTGTTGGGATGGTCAGCTCGATGAATCGGATCCTGGTATCAATTTCACCACCACCGGTACTACTAGTGGTACTGAAGACAATGGTAATAGAACTGTCAGTGCTGCTATGTCGATGATCTGGGCTGATAAGAAGCAATCGTTGATGCTTCTCGGTTATGGATTGTTAGCTGTGGTGGTGTTCTGTGGAGCCTATTAAATATAAACATTTTAGTCATTCTCACTGGGAGAATATGTAGTCATAAAATAGTCATTAGTGAAACAATATGTCAAAAATCGTTATTTAGTGAAATAATAAGTCCTCTCACGTAACTGGAAGAAGGCCCCTAGTTACACTCGTCTTGCGTAAATGAATACGCTCATCTGCGTAATTGGAAAATAATTCTAGGCATCTGCTCGCAAAATTCGGGCATGAGAATATTCCGAGAAGTATTTTTTATGCGTTGTTTGCAGCTAATCTGCGCACTAGCGAACTGTGGCATTGAACTTGCCAATGGTATAAAAGCCATGATGACCGTCTACCGGGGTCTTCCACAGTCGTCACAGCTGTTAATTAGTTAAGATGCCCGCTAGAACCGCTCCCATTCCCCAAGATCTTGGTCTATTGGTGCCCGTCAGAGACCCTGAATCCCCAATTACAACTACTCTCCAAGCGAAAGCCATCAGATCATCTCCTTACCATGAGCCGGAACATTGTCTTGACCTAGAGACGGTTGATGTGCCTTACCGCATTCTTGCACTTGCGTTACAGTCGTTTCATAATATACACCCCAGTTATGCTCGTGAAAACTATCACGACTCTTTCAACATACCCGAGATAGTAGGTCTCGTCCGAGAGTATGCTAGGTTGTTTAAATACTCCATAGAAAGAATGGAGGCGTACGTAATCGCATTCAGATCATCATTACACGAACATGTCCACACCTCTTCGGAAAAAAGAGCATATCTCTGTCAGGTGGACAAGGACTCGCATCGAGAAGCGAATATTTCTGGTGGCTTACTCAAGTACTGGTACGGAGTTCCTGATGATACTGCTGAGGGTCGTAATCTAGCCACCTGTTGGTGGACCAATCCTGCTTGTGCCAAGCGGGGAGGCCGAGGCAAAGCACACCGCGAGGGAGTGTCCACCGTGAGAGGTTGGTATCAATATTGGCAGGTGGAAGAGTATTCTCTCGTCATTACCTCCACTTCTTACGAGTATATCAAACTTCACTAAAAATAAGGTTCTGATTAGGGCGTTTGGGGAAAAGCCACACTGATTGCAGGATTCCCTGCATATGATAAATCCGTAAGTGTAACCCCAAATGGACAATCTTCGGGCATAATTTATAATTTTAACTGAAATTATATAAAAGTGGCAAGGAACGACGTAGGTGTCGAGCAAGGAAGTTTTTGAGATCAAAATTTGCTCGGATCCATCTACTGAAGTGATCTGTTTCCAGCGGAGCAAAGAATCTGTCATAGTGCATAGCAACTTCCTCTCATAAAGTGCAAACTTTGTGCCAGAAGGAATTTACAACAGTTTTCAGTCAAAGACCTTTACAGAATCCGGTCAAACTCGTGTTAACTGCCGAAGTCAACCTCATCTGTCAACGACTCGCATACGCATACTTCCGTATTTTTTAGCCAAGCCATGAGCGACTCAAAGGCAGGCACCAAACTTGACAAAAGTTTGACGGAAGACGTTCATCTGGTTGAGTCCCATACCACCGATGATATCTTATACGACACCAAGGACTTTAACCAAGCGTACTTGGACAAATCCAAAGTCATTAGCAAAACCATCGATTATTTGGGGTTTGGAAGGTATCAGATCGGACTATTTTTCGTCGCGGGATTTGGATGGTTCAATGATAATGCGTTTCCAGTCATCACCAGTTTGATTTTAGCCAGACTCGACGAAGTAGATGGGGTGCACCCTCCACCCAAAAGAGCACCATTTCTCACACTATCCCAGAACCTTGGACTTCTTGCCGGTGCAGCCATCTGGTCGGCGGTCTCTGATGTTTTCGGCAGACGATGGGCGTTCAACATCACATTTCTAATCACAGGAATCTTCGCGGTTGTTGCAGGAGCAAGTCCTAACTTTGCAGCCATTGGAACTTTCGATGCATTTTGGAGTTTTGGAGTTGGTGGGAATCTTCCAGTGGATAGTGCTATCTTCTTGGAGGCCTTGCCAACATCACATAAATGGTTGCTTACGGCCATGGCTGCATGGTGGAGTCTAGGGCAATTGGTTGCAAACCTTGTGTCCTGGCCCTTATTGGGAAACTACTCGTGCGACGATGCTTTGGCAGTGTGCTACAAAGCAGATAATAAGGGATGGCGGTACTTCTTATACACCATGGGGGGATTGACGCTCATATTGTTCATTGCTCGGTTCAGTTTCCGAGTATTTGAAAGTCCTCAATTCTTTATTGCTCGGGGAGATGACGAGCGAGCATTAGCTACTCTACACAAGATAGCCAGGATTAATGGGAAAGAATTGCTGCTAACCATTGACGACTTTAGCAAATATGACGATTTGGAAACAGAAAAACAAGAGAAGAAAGCCTTCAACAACGAATTATTAAAACAAAAACTTTCGAAATATAAGTTTGACAGAATCAGAGAATGCTTTCATACAAAACGTCTAGCTCTTTGCAGTACGTTGGTGATTACAGTGTGGGGGTTGATTGGATTAGCATTTCCTCTCTACAATGCTTTTCTTCCGTACTATCTTGAAACGCGAGGCGATGCTAACAAGCCGTTGAGTGTTCACGACACCTACCGGAACTCTTTGATCGTGGCCGTTGTGGGAGTTCCTGGGGCTATTCTTGCAGGATTCTTGGTGGAACTCCGAATTGGAAGAAAGGGCACCCTTGCAGGATCCTTGGTTGTTACAGGGGTCATTTTGTTGGGGTCCACCACCGCCAAAACGTCGAATCAGGTTTTAATCTGGAACTCGTTCTTTAGCTTCGTCAGTAACATCATGTATGCAGTGCTATATGCGTATACTGCAGAAGTCTATCCAGGGAAGTGTCGATCTACGGGAATAGGCCTTGCGTCGTCGATGAATAGGGTTTTGGGGGTATTTTCGCCAATCATTGCCATGTATGCTGATTTGACAACGTCGGCACCAATTTTTGTCAGTGGTGCATTATTTATTTTGGCAGCCATTTTAACGGTATTCATACCCTATGAGTCCAGAAACAAGCTTAGTTTATAGAGAACTGATTACTGGAGTACATAGAGAGGTGCAGTAGAAATCTGCTGCAATCTACGTGAATATGTGAATTGCTAACTCTGTAGCTGGGTGACTGTAGAGCAATGTCTGTAGCTGAAGACTCTACCATAATTTAACTCGTACTCGGAAAGGTGCAAGAGTCAAAAACTCTGATCTGTTTCAACAAACGCTGATCCGCGTCAGGACAGGTGACCGAGTTGTGCACTGCAAGCCATTCAACCTAATACATCACTCGCACAGCATTCATATGAATAGTAGCATTTTTCAATTCTCAGGTTTCTTTGTTAATTTCAGTTTTAATTTTTAGTTTCCGCGTACCCATTCCTATTACGGTAAAGATATCCCGCAACGGTGGTTATAAAGCAACCGTTTTTTCACTTCTTCAATTCTTTCCCTCACCTCTTCCGGATCAATTGCAATGTCATTTAAAACCAACGCAGAAATCCACCAGTTCGGCGGTAAGCTCCTCAAACTCAGCCATGAATCCAAGGTCACCAACACTCCAATGGATGTCAATGTCTTCCTTCCTCCAGCAGCTCTAGCCGCATCTGCTGCCAAAGTTCCCGTGTTGGTGTACTTATCTGGATTAACTTGTACTCCCAACAATGCTTCAGAGAAGTCTTTCTTCCAGTACTTTGCATCCAAGTACGGCTTTGCTATCGTGTTTCCTGATACTTCTCCTCGTGGAGCCAACATCGAAGGAGAAAACGATTCGTGGGACTTCGGGACCGGTGCTGGGTTCTACGTCGATGCTACTCAAGAGCCATGGTCGAAAAACTACAACATGTATTCCTACGTCCACAAGGAACTTTTAACCGAATTGGCCGCTCAATTCAGCCAATTAGACTTTGCTGACAAAATCTCCATCACCGGCCACTCGATGGGAGGTTTTGGAGCTTTGGCGGGTTTTTTGAAGAACCCGGGCAAGTACAAGTCGGTGTCGGCTTTTGCACCCATATCCAACCCTCTGAACTGTGCTTGGGGGGAAAAGAACTTTGGTAACTACCTTGGAAGCGAAAAAGATGAATGGATTAAATACGATCCTACTTACTTAATTAAACAATACGCTGGCAAAGATCAACCAGACATTTTGATCCACCAAGGTTCTGCCGATGGATTCTATGCCAAGGACCACCAGTTACAACCGGAGAAATTTGCTAAAGCTGCAGCCGAATCGAGCTATAAGGGCAAAGTTGATTTGAGAATCGTTGATGGCTACGACCATTCGTACTTCTTCATCAGTTCCTTTGTTGAAGACCACGCCAAACACCACGCCAAGTACTTGGGGTTGTCCGAATAACTATCAGTCAGCAGCAAATTCTGAGTTGCTGTGCAACAACAGCAAATGATGTCCTTCATGATAGAATTACATGCTGTGTACTCCAACAAATTTTATGCTGTGTGCTCAATAATTCTACGCTGTGTACTTTGCGTGCCAGGCAGTCACCCATTTCACCTTACTTTCCGACTTGCTGTTGGCGTCCTTCACAATCTTCATGATCTTAAAACAGCCCTCATCTATAGCATCTCCAATCTCCTTCACCTCAGCCGGCTCCTGCTCGAGCATGAGATCAAGAATAAACTTATCTACGCTCACCACCAAAGTCTTCTGCACATTGTAAATATCGTCAATGTTTTTTCCCAAAGTATTCGTAGGCAAAGACCTGGTCAATGACGTAAGCAACAACTTAATAAGCTTGATCTTTTGTGCCCATTTCTTAGCAAATATCAGCACTTCTTCACTATCACTTTCTGGTATGGGAACTTTTTCAATCTCATCTTCCTCTTCTTCATCAGATAACAGAAATGGATCATCATCAAATGCCTCTGGGTTTTCTGCCCATTCTTCAAACTCCTCTAGTCCGTCTCCAACGATCGCTATACTCTGTTTAGTCTTCGATGCTAGGAATGCAATCTTTCCACCTTCAGCTAACCGGGTGAGTAGGTCACAGTTGGTCCACACTTGTCCTACTGATACCAATCTTTCATTTGAGTGTTGTTCCTCATCTTTAACTAGCAGCTCGAGTTCATTGACAAAATTGATAATTACTTCTAATAGTAGCTTTACCGTAGATGTGATCTCGTTATAGAATAAATTAGAGAGCTCCGAAGGCTTTAACTGAGGCATCACCGACATCAACAACACCGTGGTCTCCGGTAATTTCTTCAACGTCCCTAAAGCAGCATTCTTATCCTTTTTCAAATTTTCTGGTTTGAAAATTATTCCAACTTTGGTCGTATGTGCTTTAATCAACTTCGCTAACTTTGCTAGTTCTCCCAAAGGTTCTGACACTTCAGCAGCCTTGATATCGGAATTGGATGCGCCAATACCCGACTCCCAGAATTGGAGAGCTTCACGGTATGATTCGATGAGCTTCAATAACTCGTCTTTCTCTACAGGCATGGTGGTTGGCAAAGAACAGTATGAGATGCGATGAGATTGATGGAGTTTTTCACTTCTGCGAACCTGAAAAATCGGCATCAACAGAAGAACTCCACGGTACAGCGCTACGAAGGAGGTAAGGTAGATACCGAAAGGTTTATAATGGGCCAGAGAGATAGAAAAAAGGCTTTCAAGCAACCAAAATGCTACAATTCTAGTTAATGGGGGAGTTATCTGTATACATGGTGTACGGGTGTGCATTCATTCAATCAATCCAATTACCAATCTTCGTCGTCTTCGTCGTCACTTCGGGACACTTTGCCCTTTCTCTTGTTCAAAGCAGAAGCCAATGCGTCAGCAAGACTGGCAGGCTGGCCTGCAAGGGCACCAGCTCCACCTGATGGCGGAGGAGCAACGGGTTCACCTTTTGCTTCTTGTAGTAATGCACTGGGCCGTTCTAATTGAGATTTATCGGTCTTTTTAAGCAGCCCAAGGCCAGCACCTCTAATGGAAGCAAGCAAGGCATCACGTCCAACATCTCCTGTTTGTTCTGGAGGTGATGACGCAGCGAGTTGAGGCATTGGAGGAGGAGGTGGTGGTCCTGAGCCCAAAGAAGGTGCAGGTGGTGCTAAAGGAGGTGATCCCAAAGAAGGTGCTGGCGGTGCTGGCGGAGGAGCTGATGATAATGAGGCCGGCATTGGCGGAGGTGGTGGGGGCCCACCTGACGTAGAAGGAGGTAACGAAGGTGCAGCCGACATTTGGTGGTGTGGTGGTGGTGGTGGAATGTAAGATGTTTGCTGCGGTGCAGAAGGTGCTGGAGAAATGTAAGTCTGTTGAGGTGCTGGTGGAAAGTAGGGAGCTTGTTGGGGAGCATTTCTGGCAGGAATTGCTGGTGGTGGTTGGACATTGTTTCTAGCTGTTCTTGGAGGAGGGGGGGGAGGAGCATTTCCTCTAGCAGCTCTGGGAGGCGGTGGTGGAGGAGGTGCTCCTCCCGTGCGTGCTGGAGGAAGAGGTGCCCCGGAGCCAGCTCTGGGTGGAGGAGGAGGAAAACCTCCGGCTCGTGGAGGGGCTGGAGGAACGGTGCCTGCTCTTGGGGGAGGAGCAGGTACCTGTCTCTGTCCGGGAACTGGAGGAAGAGGAGGAGCTCCATAACCAGGAGCCGATGGAAGAGGAGGAGCGGCGTGACCGGTCGGGGTAGGTGGTAGGGAGCCAAATCCTGAAGCCGATGCCTGCGGTGGTTGGGGGATGAGTCTAGCATTCAGAGGTGGTAGAGCCGGAGGGGTCAGAGGTGCCACGGGAGGCGGGAGGGCCGACATAGGAGGTACTTTGAACCTACTAGTTGCTGGAGGAGTGGATACTGCTGGGCTGGGAGTTTCCTCAAAGTCCGACTCCTCTGAAGGAAGAGATGGAGGTGCCGCTGGAGGTGCTTGAGGTGCTGCGGGTGCTGCAGGTGCTGCAGCCGGTGCAGGAGAGGGACTGGGAGAAGGAGTATCATAGGACGAATAACCTCCCACAGCTGACAGAGAGCCCCCTCCTGGTGGTGGTGGGGGAGGGGGTTTCTTATCGGTTTTATGGCTAGATACCAGAACAGCCCTTATTGGTTCTTCTTTCTTCTTCAATTTACGAGGAATTGGCGGTTCCAATCCAACCAATGGACCACCTTGCTTGGCAATATAGTCTTTGATGAATTCTCGATTGTCTGCTATCATATCCTCCGTAATACCTGCAGCTTCCAATTCAGCATACAACGATCTCCATTCCGGTGGAGGAACATCATCATAATACAACACACCCTTACTTCTTCTAGATCTTTGAGCGGTGTTAACATCTACATACTCACCTCTTGGGCCCGGGGCCTGGGGTCCACTGGGGCCAACTTTTTCCTTCAAAGCAATTGCGTTCTTGTTGTTCACCGTTTGTTTGGACCCATGCTTGTTTCTGGTGGTCACCCGCTTATGAAAATGGGTAGCATCGTTCGTGTCTTCAAACAATAGGCCACACAAGCAGTCTTCAATTTCAAACGTGTGAAAGAACTTCCGATCCTGGTTATATTCAAAGTCAACGTAAAGCTCCTGGTCCCACACCACTCCACGATGGCCTAGGATATCTACCATCTTGAGAAAGAATGTATGTCCTACCAAGTCATCTACCAAAGCAATTGCTCCCACCAACTCGGTATACTGCCATTGAGTAGTGTCTGGATAGGCGATGTAAAGACGAGCAACAGTGGCATCAATGATTTTGTTGCTGGCCTTGGGTATGGCACGCTTTATCTTCTCCTTATCAGCGGTGGTTAGAATAGCCATACTCAATTGGTAGAAGGGGAGAGAGAAGAAAGAGAGAGAAAGAACTAGTGATCTGAGAGAAAAGCAAAAGGTTATAGGAGTGCGCGCATCAGAAAAAACCAAAAGTGAATCAATAGCTCAAAACTTTTCCTCTTCCTTCTTCTTCTCTTCTTCTTCTCTTCTTCTTCTCTTCTTCTTATATAAGATAGCATGTCTGGACGTCAAGGAGGTAAGGCCAAACCTTTAAAGGCCCCAAAGAAGAAACAACAAGATATGGATGAAGATGAAATTGCCTTCAGGGAAAAACAAAAAGCTGATCAAAAGGCTAGACAAGAAATGGCCTCCAAGGCCAAGAAAGGTGGTCCCTTAGTCGGTGGAGGTATAAAGAAGAGTGGAAAGAAGTAGATCCTTACAGTATTTATGCTTAATATACGGCAAGACCAATGAAATAGAGTAAACGAACTAGTCCTGTTTCATTAGCTTGGGTTTATTTATCCTTTCTGTATGTTGAAAAACGCAGCTTGTTCCATAGCAGTGATATCCTTTCGCTTTCAACTTGTAGAGTAGACTACTATCTAATATGCTAGTGAATATGCCACTCCAGCTTAGTAGCTCCAGCAATTGTCTTCCCCAGATAATTAGAAATAGTCACCTTTCGAAGGTTTAGCTTCGTTCCTCTCGCACCCGTGCACCGGGAAAATATGAGTGAAAAATTATTACTTTTTTTGATTTTTCACCCCAACCACCCTGGTACAGCTTAAACCATGCCGTCGTTGCAGAAGCACCACGTTAACGTGGCACGTCACTTGAAGCTGATAGACAAGAACATCTGTGCCAACTTGATTCGTCACGAGTACATTGTTACGGGTAGAACAAAGGCCAAGAGGGCCCAAGCCAAAATCGAACGCTTTTTGGCATCTGCATTGAACAAAAACTCCGAGTTAACCGGAGATTCTAAAGCCAGAGTGGAAGCTAACAAGGCATTCAACTACCTTCAACCTCCTGACAAGCTTGAAGTGGGAACTAAAGTAGTCGAAACTCTCGCTAAGAGATATCCCAACAGACAACATGGATTCACCCGTATCATAAAGCTAGAACCCAGACTTGGTGAAGACAAGGCGCCAATGTCTGTGCTTGAGTTGGTGGACTCCGAATTTGAAATTAAGTTCTGGTTTAACGCCAAAGTTGTTGCCAGATTAGAACTCCAAGGATTAGCCTTGGACGATATCACCTCTTTGAATGTCAAAAAATTAGTACAATTCCGTGAGGGTGGTGAAGAGAAGTTCCGTGAAGCCGTCGAGACTTCCAAACAAGAGTTCTTTGGGTATAACCCGGAAACCGGTGAAATTGCTGATGAAAGCATTAAAGACAACCTCAAAAACCTCCCTCGAAACCTCGAATACCACGGAGGCTCCCTTTCTGGATCTCTTCTAGCATCCAAGAGATTCAAGACCGTTCCTAGAATACAGAAGGAGTCAGTCGAGATCCCTCAATCTCCTTTTTTGAAGAAATAGCTGTAAATAGAATAAAACTGTAAAGTGAAAAATTATACATGTAGACACGGTGTACGGGTGTTGTCTTTATTTATGCGTGTCTTTTCTCGTGTATCTGATAGTTCCTATCCCACAACGCTATGTGGTGGAGGAACACGTTCAAACCTGAAGGAAAGGTAGTTTTGATCATCGGTGGCTCACAGGGAGTGGGTGCTGACTTGGCATTGAAGTTGTACCAGAGAAACTGCTCAGTTATAATTGTTGCCAGAACAGAATCCAAGCTCAAAAAGACAGTTGCCTGGGTTAAAGGAGAGCAGCCCAAGGGGCCGGAAATTGAGTACATTGCGGCAGACGTGTCTCAGTATGATAATTGCGTAGAGCTCTGGGACAAACTAGGAAAGAAAGACCAAGATCCCGATTACATCTTCTGTTGTGCTGGCAGCTCTATTCCTAAGCTATTTGAAGACTTATCTGGGAAAGACATAAGTAATGGTATTGATCTCAACTATAAGGCCACAGTCAATGTGGTCCATACCGGGTTCAAATTTGCTTTGAAACGGAACGAATTGCCCCATAAAAATAGACATATCGTGCTCTTTTCCTCCGTATTGGCATTCTATCCGTTCATTGGATACGGTCAGTATGCGCCTATGAAAGCTGCAATTTCGTCGTTATCCCAGCTTCTTCAACAAGAGCTAACACCTTATAACTATCGTGTTTCCTGTGTATTCCCAGGGAACTTTCTTAGTGAAGGGTTCACCGAGGAGCAGAAGACCAAGCCAGAAATCACCAAAAAGATTGAAGGACCCAGCTCACCTATTACCTCTGCTAAGTGCGCAGACATGGTGATCAGTCAGTTGAATGGGGGCTACGACACTGTATTTACTGACTTCATTGGGTGGTTCCTAAGTGGTTTGACATTAGGAGTATTGCCTAGAAGCTGGTCGTTCTTCCAGGTGATTTTCAGCTTAATCCTACTGATATTTGGACCTCTTATTAATTGGTTCATCCAAAAAGATATCATTAGCTTCTATAAAGACAGAAAAAAGCAGCAAGTAGAGGATGAGAATGAGGATGAGGATGAGGATGAGGGAGAGGACCATTTCTATACTGTTGTAGAAGACTCCAAATGAGCACCATCTTCTGTACTTTCCACTTTTTTTACTTACTACATGAATATTAACTCTTAGTAACATTGGTATATATGCAAATGTTCTACTTACTTTTTTTCAACTACCGACTGTGCTACCCTATCCGTAAGCTGGCTGATCTTTTTGTCAGTAGTAACTACTATATGGTACCAATTAATACTGTACAACCAATTCACCATTTTAATGACTTCTTCATTCCATATATCCTTAACTATTTCACTGACCCCTTGGCGAGAAGTGTATGTTATACTCTTGTCTTTAGCAACCAATTCGTCTCTAGGCTTGTTGGAGAGAATTTGTTCGTTAATGATATCATTGGACGTTCTTAAGTGACGGGAAATGAATTGTTGTTTTTTGTGGAAATATTCACCGGTGTAGTATGTTAATGCTGACGTGAGCAACACTCCGCCGAGAAAACCATGTATACGACCTCCCATAGTGTTGTTTACAGAGAGCTGGAGTTTGGGCCAGTTCTATTGGTGGAAGCGCTAATTTGAATTTTCCACTTCAGAGATAACCTCCGTACACCTGTAAACAAATAAAAGGTGTATGGGTGCAATATTAGATTATGTTGAATTTACAGAGGGCTATTTACACTGTTGATTCATTATCTATTTACAGTTCTAGGCCCGTTCAGCTTCAATGGCCTTGGAAAGAGCATTTCTTAAGAATGGCAATACGTCGATCTTATCGAGTTTCAAGACTTGGCCCGATTGCCTTAAGTCGCTCACCTGTTGCACAGCTTGTTCTGGAGCATGCAACAAGAATGGGAGCTCTTCTATTGGACCAGAAAGTGGGAGGTCAAGACTTTCAGGGTGAGAACTTACATATCTCTGTGCTTTGAGGTCGGCCACATATGATAAGCCGTGGACGAACTTGACGTTTATGTCTTCATCCAAGTTGTAATCCTCTAACTGAGGCTCAATACCAAAGAGAGCATACTGTAGTCTCACTAATTTCTCATTATATTCTTCGATTTCTGCTTCACCCGCAGTGATGTATTTCTGTTTGAAGTCCTCTAAGTAGACCAGTTGTTCGGTTTGAAGTGTTTGACCTCTTTCGTATGATACTTGTCTCTCCAACAATACTTGTTTAATATGTTTTTGGGTGAGCTTCAACTTTTCGTCCACTTCTTCGAATCGGGAGGTGTTGGTGATTCCAATAGCTTCACCAAGTCTCACCTCACGAGCCAATATGTTTCTCTCTTTCAAGGTTAAGTACCATAATTTATGTAAGTCATCGAAGGATTTTCTTCTTAGGAGAGCCATGTCCCATGCGCGGGACTCCAAGGGCAATTCTGAGTCTTGACGTAAGCAGGTTTCTGAGTTGTTTCCATCTGGGAAAAAGGCCCATAGTGGGTGGTCTGGAGAAACGTCAAAGTTCTTATGGGTTGGAACGATAGGAGCACGCAATTTAATGGCCTTAAGGTCTTTGAATCCCAAATGCTTAGAACGAGCCCAAGTACGGGTGGAGCTCGCAAGCCCTCTAGCAGGAACTTTAAATGCCATACGGATGGTATAGAAAAATGTAGGTTGGTGGATTAGTGAAAAATTTTAGTTTCGCCAAAAAAAAAAAAAATGCGAACAAAAAAAGAGAAAGAAAAACTGAAGCATTGAAAACTGAAGACAGAAATAACAATCTCATTCTCCCAAGACAATGTCCAGTGTACAGACGGAAAGCCAGGCTCAGGAGCCGCTTGATCTTATAAGATTCCAGCTTGATGAATTTGTGTTAGTGAAGTTGAGAGGATCTCGAGAAATGAAGGGAAGATTGCAAGGATACGACTCTCATTGTAACATGGTGTTGAGTGAAGCTCAAGAGTACATTTATGCTGAGGGAAGCGAAGAACCAGTGGTGAAGAATACAGAAATGGTATTTGTGAGAGGAGACTCGGTGATATTGATTAGTCCAATCAGCGAATAGAGCGGTGCAAACGATGTGTGTCAGACTATATTGTGTTAGAATCAATGATAGCGAACGAGAGTATGGTGGGACATCCCGCATTTATAATGAATGAAGTCGTAACGACTGTGTTTATGAACTTTAGAGGCATAATATAAGCAGAATGAGATCACTGAAGTTAAGTTTCGATGTATATTTGAAATTGTAGTTTGACGGTATTGACATTTACAATGATAGAATACAACTTTGTATGTAGAATTAGGTTAAGCTAATACCTTAAATATAAACTTACTGTTGTGCAATATACGACTTTTCGGGCCTAAGCATTCTTCTATTCAGGTTGATTTGTGTAGCTGAGGATAATTCTCCTCCTTCTCTTTCAATACGCAGACTGATTGACATAATAGCACAAGTACTACTTCTTTACCATTTCTATGAATATTGTAGGCCATAGCTAAGTATCCACCTCCATCTCATCATTTAATGCTTCTCTTGCTCTATCCAATTTTCTTGCATTCAAACTCCATCTCTCCTTCGCCTCGGTTCCGTGCTCAATCAAATCCTTTAAGTTACTCGATAACCCAGCAATGGTTTTATCAATGTCATCAATGCTACTGGAACCACTACCGGCATCCATTATGGTCTTGTTGGCAATATCATACAAATACTTATCATCCACTTTTCTGAACGCCCTGTTATCCTTAACATGACTGTCCAAATACTCAATTATATCGAATCCCCGGCGTTCTTCCCCATCTACTGTTTTCAACTCTTTTAAGCTTTCGTTCAAGTCAGTAAATAACTCTCGTAACTCATCGTAACTGAATACTGATGACACCACATCAATTGTCTTTCTCGTGTCGTCGCTCGTGAGCTCGTGTATGTTCTTTCGTTTGGCAGTTTTTCCTGAAACCCCCTGGGCAAAGTTTGTGGTTAGCACTTTTACCTGGTCCAACAATGGCTTCTGGTTCTCCTTCAAATCCTTAATATCGGCGGTCAACGTCTTTTTCTTCTCATTAAGAATCAGGTACTGGCTCTCCAATTCCTCCACATACGACGGGCTTATGGCGCTTTTGGCATCCAAGTTTAGCTTCAATCGGTCCAAATGCAAAGCGTACCCGGCACAAACGCGATCTGCTTCGTACCGCAATTTGGCAACCTGAATTTTTGACTCTTCATTGGCTTCTATCAGCTGTAGTGTGGTGTACACTTCTTGTCGGAGTTTGAGGTATTGCTGGGCTACTTTATCGTAGTTCTTGATGTAGCTGCTTATGGATTCATCTATGATATCCTGTTGTTTCCTGGTCAACATTTGTCTTAGTACGGGCGTAGGTGTTGACGTTGATTTATCGATGCCTATATAAAAGAAGTGAGAAAGAATGTGAAAAAAGTTCATTACATTTTTTTTTATCGCACTTACTCCAGATTTGCACCTATGGCCCACCCTAAGCCCGATACAAACAAATTGGAGAGTTTTTCGCCCGCATGGTTGGTGGTGGATGTGGCATCGCTAATGACGTTGCCGAGAACCGTTTTTTGCTGTGTTGTTTGGTTGGAAACTTGCTGGCTTTGGCCCTGTAGTTGGAGGTACCATTCGTCAATCTCTCGGTTGATGTGCTCCCATTGAACAAGAATGAGTCGACTGTTATCAATGGAAGTATCTACTGGTTTGATGTGTTTGAGAGCAAGAGAAAGAATCTCTCGTTGTTTCACCAACACCTCAATCTTCTCGTTGGAGTGGGCCACCTCAAACCACTCCGGTGATATATACTTGCCTACCTGATAGAATGTAAGCCAGGTGTCGTTCAAGGCGACGCCGTGATCGAAGAGCTCAATTGAGTGGTTGTAGGCAAAAGTGAAGTTTCCATCGATGAGTGCAGCTTCAATACAGGCAGAATGGACTCTGGAGAGGTAATTAGCATCGTCCACTTCGTCTAAAAAAATCTGTAAATCAATGAGAATGCGGTATAGCTTCTCAAAGGCCAAGTACGATTTCGGATTCTGCTCGAGCACAAGGCTGACAATTTGAATGGGAGAATATTTCTGGAGATCCTGAGGGGTAAGGGCATTTCTGTTGACCACTAGCTTGAAGTTCTTTAATTGGGACATGGCTTTGAAAAGGTGCTTAATCTTGATAACAATGTGCTTGTTCTCTTCTGAAACTTGGAGGGAGTCAATGATTTGTATGCATTGGTGGGCGTGGTGGAGCCTACCAATCTTCTCGTTAAGACTAGTAGCCTGGTTGAAGCTGTCCCAGAACTTCTTGATCAATAATTCAAAGAAAATTTCGTCGTCAAGCTCAAACTCTGGATTTCGATAAAAGTCTTTAACAATATCAAACAAGTCGAAGAACAAAAACCTCTCTACAATCAACCTGTTGATTGGACCGTCGTCTTCAATGAAGTTGGAGTTGTATAAGCGTACAGACGACAATAGCTGTTTGTAGTTGGATTCGTTCAATCCGTTCATAAGCGATATCACCTCTTTCTCTTTATGACTCAGGTCAGACGACGATTTAAGCCTCAAGTAGTCAGCTACGGTCAACTTGTTGATCGGATAAAGCTTTTCACATACTTGTATAATGTGGTTGAGAGTGGTGATGGCATCTAAATTTGGTGCTACGAGTTCAGCAAATTCGCCATCAAATAACTGCTGTATGGATTCAAATTCAGTCACTTCGATGGTGCGCCTGATAACTTGTCCTGTGCCATACCTCTTGAGCAATAGCCCTAAAGTATCACTTATCTGATCATAAATCTTAGTGGTCTCGATGGAGCCGGCATCATTATCGGTAATTGTGTAGTAGTAGCATGCTGCTAAATACTGCTGAACCAACGACTTTGTCTCATTAAGATCGAACTGGTTAGCAACCACCAGTAACGTTTTGTTCCAAAGTTCATGTCTACTGGACAAGGACCCTCTTTGTTCATCAAAGAGCCAGCTCTGCAAAGGAGCAAAATCATCATCTTTGTACCTTATTATTGGAAGTATAACATTTTCCATCCAGCTGCTAACTAGCACCTTTTCTTGGGTCACAGGCTCTATCAACACATCAAACTTGCTATCATTGGCTAAGAAATCATAGAATCTAGCTGAATGGTCATACAAGCTGCCGTAGTTACTCCAGTAGTGAATATACGGTCTCACAAGATATCTTTCAAAGAAAGGATCACACAAGGCAAGCAACAGGTCAAACTGGTTGATATCACTGAAGTAATGAGAAAGATAAACCAACTTAGCTCTGGAAAATTGATGTAAAACTTCCTCTTGAGAATTAGGAATGAAACCATACTTTTGATTCTCATACTGATTATTCACATATAAGTCATGGGCAGACTTCAATACTACGTCGTCTACGCTGAATATAGGGTCGTCGGCCAATTCTGACTTGGAAAGTATCCAATTCACTACTTCTTCAAGATCTTCCCCTAAATCATTACTCGTAGAGAACATTAACTCACGGCTGAGTTCAGTCACACTGTCCACTTGAATCAGAAGCGGTGAGACTTTATGTATTAGCAAACTCAAGATATTGGCTTGTGTGGTAAGTTTGAGTGCCTGATGATGACGAATGGTCGAAGCAACAACCGAGATCACCTCTAAAAGGCTACTCGGGGATACTTCGGGGTCAGAAAGAGCGTACAGCACTGCTAAATACACCTTAGCATCATTCAATTCGTGGTGGGAACTCATACCGTGGACAGTAGAGAGATAATAGCTGATACGTTTGATCTCATATGTTTGGTGTACGGCTTTAGGATTTTTGGTGCACGGAGCTTCCGTTACAAAACTATTACAGGGCTGCTAAGTACATCAAAAATATCCATTTACCTCCATCATTCACCAGAAAGTCCTTTGAGGCCGTCAGAATAGAAGCATCCGGTGGAAAGCCCCTACCAGTTGAAGTATATGTTTCAGATCGCCACAAGGACGCGTCGGCCCCCAATTAATCGTATATTAGCGCTCTTTTCATCACCCATGTCCCAGACCTCAAAGGGTACGTCCAATGAAGCCCAGAGAATGATGGCGGCATATTCATTGGTGCAGGATATTAATTTTTCGTCTTCCTTCAGCGACTCCTCCATTATAGATGAGTCTGATCCTTTTGACCCCACGGATTTAGACGGCATTGACTTTGAAGCAT
The DNA here is from genome assembly GCA_030555995.1 of Isabelozyma heimii. Taxonomy (NCBI): domain Eukaryota; kingdom Fungi; phylum Ascomycota; class Pichiomycetes; order Serinales; family Metschnikowiaceae; genus Isabelozyma; species Isabelozyma heimii. The sequence continues at coordinate 44,328 of JANIVW010000023.1, forward strand.
TGGGTAGAGTAAGAGAAAATCGTATAAGTTTTCCAAGTTCATTGAAGCTAACAACCTCGTCTGCATCTCCGCTAATAGCGAAGTCGCCAAGTAAAACGGGGAATGAATGTAAACTTCATATCAATACAGAAATAGAGCGAGAACCTGTGGACATAGAAAAAGAGCAGAAACCTACAAACATACCCGACTTATCAAGAACAAACCCTGATTCCGTAGCATTTGCAACTCCATTGACAACTAAACGTGTCCTTAACTCATCTCCTTTCCAAAATAATACTGTAGGAAGTCCAAAGAAGCTTAAATTTGAGGCCCAAAATGTACGAAACTTTTCCACCACCCTGAATTTCCATACTATTGAACTCAACACCCAGCGCCCTGAAGGGCCACACGATCTCACATCTACAAAACAATTGAAAAGAGTCAAACCTATAGTGCTATCGGCAGAACAAGAGTACGTGCTACAGTTGGCTAAAAAAGGACAATCGATATTCTTCACGGGTTCAGCTGGTACTGGTAAATCTGTTTTGCTTAAATCGATAATCAAGGGTCTAAAGAAAATGTATAGGCCAGAAGAAGTTGCGGTCACAGCTTCAACTGGGCTAGCGTCATGTAATATCGGAGGGATCACACTCCACAGTTTTGCAGGTATAGGCTTGGGAAGAGGTAATGATGGTGAATTGTTTAAGCACGTTAAAAAGAACAAAAGGGCAAAGAAGAGATGGAAAAATTTAAAAGTGTTGATTATTGATGAAGTCTCTATGATCGACGGTGAACTTTTTTCCAAATTAGATTACATTGCCAAAAATATAAGGAACTCAAGCGAACCATTTGGAGGTATTCAGCTTATTGCTTGTGGTGATTTCTATCAGTTACCCCCAGTACCGCAAGATATAGGAGGGATAAAACAATTCAGTTTCATCTTTGAGAGCCTCGCTTGGCGAACCGCAATCAAGTCATCAATCATTTTAAAAGAAGTCTTCCGACAAAAGGGAGACCAAACGTTCATTGATATGTTGAACGAATTGCGTACGGGAATAGTTTCCAATGAAACTGAACGTGAGTTTAAACGACTCAGTAGACCTCTTCAATGTCAGGCCGGAATTGTTCCTACTGAACTATATGCAACTAGAAATGAAGTACATTATGCCAATGAGACCAAATTAAAGGCCATCCGAGAGCAGGAAGTTTTATTTGATTCAATAGACTCTGCGTTAAATCAGAATTTGCTTAACAACTTCCTTGCTCCTCAGGAACTTCGCTTGAAGAAATCTGCCCAAGTTATGTGTGTGAAGAACTTTGATGATACCTTAGTGAACGGATCCCTTGGTCAAGTTATAGACTTCTTGAATAAGGAAACTTACATGTGCCAGCAAATTTTAGATCGCGACGGTGATATAAATGAGCTCAAGAATCTTATAGGTGAAGAGGACAAGGGGAATGATTCCATATTCTCGTTTCTTGAAGAATGTGACGATGATGAAGTCTATCAACTAAACTACGAGAGAAAGAAAGAACTCATGGAAAAATTAAGTAAATCATCAGGGGACAAACTTCCTTTAGTGAGGTTTCTATTGCCTGATGGAGTGAATACTCGAGATGTTCTTGTGGAACGGGAAACCTGGCAAATTGAAGATGAAAACACCAAAGAAATTATAGCAAGTAGAAACCAAGTTCCTCTAATGCTTGCTTGGGCTTTGTCTATTCATAAATCGCAAGGACAAACTTTACCCAAGGCAAAGGTTGACTTATCACGAAGCTTCGAAAATGGTCAAGCATACGTGGCCTTATCAAGAGCAGTCAGTAGGGACGGTCTTCAAGTTTTAAATTTCTCTAAAGAAAAAGTCACCACCAACGCTAAAGTGAAGGAATTTTATAAAAATTTGAAGACTTCGGAAGAACTTTGTAAGATACCTGACTCAAACCAAGCTGCTCCTTCCTCTTTCATGAACTTGACGAGTAAACATTCGGTGATAAATATGTAAATATGATATATACAGATAAACTTTGATTTATATAATAACGAAACTTTCACTTAGTTCTAATTGATATACAACTTTAAAAGATAACAAATAACTGGAATGAAACTCATCTTCATCAATGAGCTCTCCTATTTTTAAATAAGTGCTTGCAATCATCCTAGCATTTTCAAGTACAACTCTTCGATAGGAAATTAGAGTAAACTTTCTTGAGCTTCTCTGGAAGTGAGTAATGGTTCTTTAAATCGAATTTCTTCGGTAGAGACTATTTCTGCCCTCGTTCAATAAGCTGGCCTTATTCACCATTCCAGCAATAGGAGGTAACTTACCACTTTTCTCCCATTTAGTGAACAAATTATCAGCATATGCCAACCCAACATGATGAATCTCGTCAAACTTGGCAAAATCAAGGGTTGCATAATCATCAATTGGTGGTCTCAAATATATTACTCCCGGGGTTTTCTTTGAAAGCTCCAATGCGTTCACACTAGCGACATACGCCAATCTCATTTGAATATCCATCATGTTAGGCACATTAGGGTGCTTAGAAAATGGATTCCACCTGTTGAATAATACCCAGAACCCGGACAAAGTGTCACCGTAATTCATTGGCGTTCTGTCATCTACAGAGCCAACATCAACAGCGATGATGTATTTTGCTCCCTTTTTCTTCATCTCCATTACTGGCAAGTTGTCCAAGTACCCTCCGTCTAATAACATACAACCATTGTAAGTTATAGGAGGAAGCAAACCAGCCAATGACATTGATGCTCTAATGAACCTCCATGCATACCCTGTTTCATGAATATCCATAGTGGAGTTCGTGATATTTGTGGAGTTACAGAAATACTTGATCCAGAAATCTTCAATTTCACATATTCCAAAAATCTTCCAGATCCCACGATTAAATTCGTATCCTGTAATATATGACGTTACGGGGTACGTTAAATCGAGGATTGATCTCCATAAAGAGGAAACCCTCTTGGCAAATTTTTTAGCCCGTCCATAAATGGATACAATATTGTAGTCCATAGCATAAAGGCCACCAACGAAAGACCCAATGGAAGTACCGCCAATTAAATCAACTGGAATGCCATGTTTTTCAAGTGCCATGACAACTCCTACATGCGAGATTCCTCTCAGGCCACCTCCGCCCAAAATCAACCCTACTGCTTCATTAGAAAGGATTCTTGCTAGCCGCAAGAAATCGTTCTTGTGTGAGGTTACGGGTTTATAGTTTATCGAATTGCCCTTGTTCAAGCTCTTGAGAAAGGTTGTAAATGCCCTTGATTTCACACTCTCGAGCTTAATCTTGATGTTAGGATTGGTTTTATCGCTTATCTTAGCGGCCAAATCTCGTAGGATATTAGATTTCTTCTTCGAGGGAGGCAGGTTTTTATCTCTTGTAATCTCCATTTGGATATGATGATGGCCTTGGACCCAGATTCTATTTTTAAGCCAAATACTTGTGGATCCTGGTACTACGTACTTTTCGGGGTGTATCAAACATAAATCTGTTCTTGCTGTTGTCTTTAATTTGATGAGTAGCCTTTCATAATCACCAAAGTTAATAGCAACATCGTCATCTTCTGCGTCGGCTAACAAAAGAATACAATCCCCTTGGGAAATACATGTAGATGTCCAGTTAGACTTCAAAGGAGTGTCACAAACATACACTATAGTCTGGTACTCTTCTTCCAAGTAAGCAAAGTATCCTGAGAGTTTAAGTTGTGCTAATCTTTCATCGAAAGCATTTCTTCCGAGATGTGTTAATGTAGATGCTTGATCAAGGGCAATTACGTTCCTCCCTATGGTTTTCAAGGCTTGCACCAACTTATCAGCGAAATCCCTCACTGGTAATCCGGTTACTGTTGGTAAAATAGTAATTGTTTTGTAATGGTTACTGATGTAAGGAGTAGTTGAGGTTGGAATAGGACTTGTACCTATGTTTGCAACCCTCTGCTGAGCAGCTCTATCAGCTACAATTCTAGACACTTTGACCATGATAGAGGGATTCTGTAATGATAACATCTCAAAGAGGGTTCTGGGAATTCTTGCAGTTTCTGAATCTCTGATTGCAATCAATGAATTAGATCTTCTAGAAGCAGTCAATACTTCAACTTCTCCGATAGATTCACCATGACCATACTCACCTAGTATCGTATAATCTTGGTCTTTTTCCCGAAGATAATGCACGTTTGTTTCATCAATTAGATTATCATTATAGTCGTGAACATCAGCATCACTGTCGTCTAAGTCTACTTCGGTTGCTTTATAGTTATTATGTTTGATTACTCTGAATCTTCCACTAAGGACAATGTGGAACCCGTTAGCCCTATCACCTTGAGAGCATAGAGTATTTCCCGCGGGAATATGGCACCATTCCAAGGCATAATCAATTAGTAAAAGCTTTTTGGAAAGTAAAGATTTGAGTTTGTAAGCGACTGGAAGCTGTAAGAAGTAGTACTTATCCATCAACCTAGAAAAATCTTTCTTCGAAAGATGGGCCACGATGGCTACTCCGTCCTTGGGAGTTTTGATGGACACTAAAGATCTAAAACCTACCACCGAACTCAAATAGCCAGCAAGACCTCCGGAAGTGACAGAATACAATTTCTTGTTCTTGGCACCTTTAGGATCGGAAGGAGAATGGACGATATCCAAGCAACCATCAATAACATAGTACAATCCAGAGTGGAAGCTTCCTTGATCAACAATGGTTGTATTTGGTTCAATACGTTTGATATCAATACACTTCCCAAACTCAGATTTCACGTTATTGAAATTGTAGTCAAAAAAGAAACTTGGTATCGGTTTTGCCTTGGAATCTACATCTTCAAGTATCAGGGATTGAGTAAAGTAACCTTGAGTGGCCTTACTATTGATTCGAGACTGGTAGATCGTATTATAGGTTTTAGCCGGGGCTGGACTACCTCCACGAGAGATACTACTGAACGAATCCAAACGAATCCGTCCAGTAGCAGCATCATAGATGTTATGCTCAAACTTTGTGGGAGAAACAATACTTTGATTACTCATAAGACTCGACAAACCGACCATTGAAGAGCTTGATGAAGAGAGTTCACTTTTAGAAGATAACATATCAGTCTGATTCTCATCGATACCAATAAGCTTGAACATATTTTCAACTATAGCTATTCTCAATGAAGTTTCTTCAGTCTCTTCCCGTTCATCAGAGAACTGAGCGTGTCTTAGGTCTTTAGCCGTTTGTTCTCGCTTTAAACCTCCTCTTACAACAGTATCATCAAAGTGCTTCCCTACGGGAGATTCATCTAAGCTACTTAATGTTGCTGACAGTTGATAATCAGACCGCCTGGATAAGGGAACCGATGACAACAAATCACCTGGGTGGGAAGACTTTGCTCTTGAGCTCAATACAACATATCTAGAAGACGGTTGCCTGGATAAGTACTTACTATGGGTTTTAGACAACAGCTGATTCTTGTTGAGGCTTGCTTGACTCATATTCTGGATTATAGAAGTTGGCCGACGAGTGAGTTTTTCGATGATACCATTGTGCAAATAACTTGGCAATTGGGTTTCTTCTTTGGTATCGTTCAATTTGATTTCACTATCGATGATTTCCTGAGTGAGTCCAAGATAATTATGAACTGTGTTCATGGTCACTTTGTATAGTCTAGTCAACACCATAGTGACGATATGAGAGGTGGCTTTAGAATGTTTTGCTTGGACTCGTTGAAAAGCCAGGTAAGGGATAATTGCTACAGTAGCCGTATTGGGTTTCTTCCTTTTTTCATCACCTCCAATGGGTTTAGGACGAGCAATTACTTCTGGGTATACTGGTTCTGGTTGGAGTTTCTCTCCTTTAGACTCAAACAGAGAGCTGTAGCCGTCAAATGGCGACTCATCTTCTGCGGATAATAAGAAGGTGGATTTGGATGTGTCAAGAGAGAATCCTTTGATGGGATCAACAACAGGTGCCTTAATATCAGAACCATTCATTATCGGAGATGTTGTTCGAGAGTAAAGCGGTTTGAACAAATCCAACGTATTCATTAGTGAAGATAAGGGTGCACCACTCTTCACTTCGTTCAATAACTGGTAGCTCTGGCTTCCTATGGTGAGAAGATCACCTTTCTCATAACTACTTTCATCGTCGTCATCGTTCAAGTTTCGACTTTGAACCACGGCGTCCTTTACTTTTATATACACCTGGATCGTTCCTTCCACGACAATGGAAAATCCGAGTTTTTCGTCAAGGTACAAGATTTCGTCAGGGGCGAGTTTTTGGGTTGTCATATTCTTCGTTAATTCATGGAAAACAGGCTTCTCTAAGTATCCAAACACCTTGATGGCAGAGAGAAATTCATCGAGATAATTAGATGTAGATTTATTTCTACCTCGTTTCTTCTTATTGGCCACATCCGCCACTAAGTCCATTCCTTTCTTGAACAACTGAGTGATATCTTTAGGCTTGGTTTCTTTGGAATAGCCGGTCAAGTACTTGTACCGTACAATTAGAAAGCAGAAGCCTATGATTAGCGTCAATGTGATAAGGATCAGTGATAAGGACAACGTGATTTGGAAATTTACGGAGAGAATGTTGATTATAGTGGTAGGAACTATCACCACGACATAGTTCATGAATTTGAAAAAAATGCACAGCCAGTACCATAGGGTGGCACTGATTAATGAAATGGAAGACGACGAATCTTTGGCGGGCGGTAGCACGATGGAAGAGAACGGGAATTTTAGCTCGCTTACCTCCTCCATAGTAAATAAAGAAAGCAATGACAGTCAATTGGAGCGGATTAATAGCGGTGATTCAAAAACTTCACTGAATAGGCGACCTCAGATTATACTTTAGTGTAACAGATGAATAACATGTGCATTCCCCACACATGGAAGCACAAGCAACAATCAAAATGGCAGTTTGAAATGCGACGTAAAGGAAAGGGAATGACACCAAATGCAGTTTAAAAGATGAAAACGACTTGTAATATAACCACGATGTCAAAAAGCAGCGTTTCAAAAAGAATAAAGACGACCCCGGTGAGGATCGAACTCACGATCTTAAGATTAACAGTCTTACGCCTTAGCCAGCTTGGCCACGGAGTCGCTTATTGGGAATGGGGGTTTATTTTTGCGTTTGTGCTCGATTTGTACTTCAAGATCCGTACATCAACCCGATATCTTATCCCCATCATCACGACCCACACCCATAAACTCCCCTAATCTCACTAATCAAACAGGTTTTCCCCTATCATAGGGTTTCCTAATAAATTTCCCAGTCAGTATGTATCTAGGTAATTATATAACATATACTAACTCCTTCGTCTAAAAAAAAAATACGTCCGGAAAGTAACTTTACAATAAAGCTCGTCAGCAAAGGGGTTTTTACTAGTAGTTAGTTTCCTCTGTATCTCCCGACCTCTATAAATATATTTATGCAAAACAAGTGTACGAGGTTAAACGTTAAAAAAAAAACTTTTTGAACTATCAAACATATACATATACACACCATTTAGTGTAAATAGAAAGAAAGTCAGGATAATTCAAAGGAATTCATATTGTGTTCATCATTTCAAAAAGCTTTAGAGAGGACTGACCACTTTTGAGTTTCTTCTTGACATTTCCCAACAAATATAGTATGGACTTGAAGCCATAGAGAACTGGAGACTAAATCACAATAGTTCACCCACTCAAGTTTTTCATACGTACCATCGCTTTCTATATTTCATAACTATCTATTATCAGTAAGCTTTCGTCGCTTGTATATTTGAATAAGTGACTTAAAATAACAACTTCACACATGCTGCGAATTTTACAATCTGTACCAACTTTAGTAAGAATTGAGAAAAATTATACATTCTCAAATCTGTAGGTCTCCTACCTAGCAAATGCTCTCACATTTTACATACTCTGCAGAATTTCCTAGTTATATCGTTAATTAGACTATAAAGCTAAAAGGCACCATGTCAACTTGCTTACCATCGGTATCAAGTAAATTAAAGGTCAGTAAAAATACAATGATGATGATTAAACAACTTTAATCAAGGGATGCAATTTCTTTAACAATTTCATCAAAGCCTTCTCTGTATTCGTCAGTCTTCTCGGCATTCTTCTTGGACTTCCCTCCACCAGGAACCACGAATACACACGAAGTTGGTCTTTTGGTAGCACCAGCAGATCCTAAGTCTTCTTTTGAAGGAATGAAAATGAATGGTACAGCACTATCTTCACACAATACCGGTATATGAGAGATGACATCGGGTGGAGAAATATCACCAGCAATAACGATCAAACCCTTTTCACCTTTTCTTAAGGCCTTCACTACTTCCTTTACTCCTCTCTTAACATGCTTAGCTTTAGAAGCTTTCTTGACGGTCTTTAATACTTTTTTGTTTAATTTCTTGGATGCTAATGGTTGAGCGAACGGTAAAACTGCAGACATTCTTTTCTCGTAGTTTTCTTCAGACCCTTCCTCAGTCTTGGATACTTTTTCTTTCTTAGCCATGGTGTTGCGTTGTTGATGAGAAGATATGGGGGACTGAGCTTGAAAAATTTCAATTTTTTCATCTCGAGATGAGACAAAAAAATCCATATATTCACATCCGTACACCAAAGTAAAATAGCCTTTTCTACCTTTTAGTGAAGTGGTTGCATCAGTTTCCACAACAATATCAAATGCTTGGACGACGAGACGTATATTCGAGTTATCGACCAAACACTAGTCAAAGAAAGAGAAAGAGACGTGAGTCGCCGGCCTTAAGCACCAGTCATGGGGAAAATTTGCTTGTTCTAGAAGATTTTAAGATTCCGAATCAGTCCACTTCGGTTGAGGAAAGCAAGGTAATAAACAGCGTTAAGAGACTAGAACCGAAAACTAAAGTCGACGTTAGTAAGGAGTTCCTGGTGAATATATCCATTGCCGAATCAGAGCGACATCTTTTTGAAACCGATGACGTCTCTGCCATACTCAAGAACGAACTTGGAGTCAGTGATATATCCATCAGTTCGGGATTCAACGGCGCTATACTATCGATATATGGAGATGTGAAGTCTATCAGTCGAGGTGCAATCTTCATATCGTATATTTTGAATAGCCAGGCTAATAACTTCGTACAGTATGAATCATTCACATTGAAGTCTAATAATTACAAATTGTACCTACTATTCAAAAATATAAAGGAGGAGAATATGGTGAAAGTTCTTGAAAATATAGGCTTGTATAATTATGATGTCGGATTTGATAGCGTGACCTCGATAATGGAAATTCGAGTGAAGAGTGACTTCCATTCACTATTCAGCTGCTTGGTTGCAATTCTTATGACATTTCCCAAACCAGCATCGCTAGGAAAAATTGATTTATGCAGAAAGCTTGTTAGTTTTGATGAAGCTGTATTGTTTAAAAGAAGTGATGAAAGTAAAGAATTGCTACAAAATCTGGCAAATCTGGTGCTAAAATATGTATATAATGATTAAATACATAATCTGGCTAATCCGAAGTTTTCCTAACCATACCAAGTAACGAAATCTTTATATTACTGTATAACAAACGGATATAAAATACAATCAATGATCATTGTCTCCCTCATACATGAGCAATTTGGGCTTTTTTACTCTTACGTGAAATAGAAGCAACTCTATCTCCCAAAGATAATGCTAAACCTTGACCCTTCGATCTGATTCTGACGTGACCGATAATAGGACCATTGGTTTGTTTCTCAATACATAAGTTGGCTAACGCATCTTCACCAAATGACGAACGAGAATATAAGTTTGCGGATAAGAATTGACATTCCTCACCCACAATAGCACCCGGTGTTAGACAATTCATATTGGTGCCACTCATTAACTCATCAAGATACTCTTTCAAAGAATTCATTTGTGACTTAATGGTGATTTTGTTTTCCCATTCAAATTCATTCCACATCTTACGGAATGAACTCTCGGTACAAGTCGCAGGTTTAATGTAGTCCATTATATCAACATGAACATCGTTTAAGATGACAATAGTCGATTCATCTGAGTGTTGTCCATCATAGACAATGTTACCAAATATGACTCCTGTATCAGCGGAAGTGACTTTAATGGTGGTTTGGATCTTATAGAATCCATGAGGGCCGATATTGGCGGTGGCTGGCTTATCAACAACTTTCAAGTCTCCGAGAGTAGCGAATTCCACCGATAAGTTACGTAAAGTAGTAGTCGTTTGATTAACTAACAAAACGTCCAACACCACATCATATTGATGAACTTTAACGAAAGCTTCGGCATAAATTGGGTCAGAGAACCCAGTGAGTTGTAAGATTTTATTTAACCTGGAAGACAAGTCTTCTTTCTTCAAATCACTTCCAGCAGCCAAAGTTAAATCGTCCACGTTTGATTTAGCCAGCGATCCATTCCTATCAAATTGTCTGAAAACAATTGATTCGTCAATTTGTTCAGCATTTTCGTGGAAATTCCTAGCAGCTGCTTTTAATTTCTTATCTTCTTCGGCTTGAATTTGAGCTTTGAAGGCATCCTTAGTATCATCCAAGAACCCGGTTTCAATTAATTCAACATCTTCATCATCAGTCAAGAATTTAATACATGAAAAGATTCTATCAGCAGAGTCTTCATCGATCTTCTTAGTTGCAAACGAGGATTCCCCAACTCGCAATATGGACACCATAACCAATAAAGCTTCAGCCTTTAAAGCATTAATGATGCGTTCTTGGGTTTTAAGACGATATAATCTCAAAACTAACTTAACTAAAGTAGAAGCTAAAACGGCACCAAGATAGTAATCTCCAGCTAATATGAGTCTGCGGATTACAGGTCCATCATCATCATCTTGTGCTGCTGCTTCAGCGGTCAATGCATTTTCAGTGGCATAGGTACCATCAGGTAACACAGTGGGCCCCTTTTTGCTAAATTTATTACCTGTTGATTCAGTGGCTTCGTCAGAATCTTTGAAGGATTTAGATTTCTTTTCACTAGCCAAAATGGGCACTTCACCAATGCTCGATCTAATGAATTTCCAAGCGTCTTGTATCAATTTTTCTTCCAAGAGATACTCACCAATGATCCACAAGGAACCACGGAAGACTTTACCACTTTTTATGTAAGGCAAAGCTTGGATCAATTTGGATAAAATAGATTCTCTTAAATCGGGGAACTTTTCAACCACTTCTTTTACAAATGTAATGACATCATAAGCAGCAGAGGTGTTTAAATCGACGATGGAATCAAGAAGTAATTCAATAACATTGGCTGCTACTTCACCGAATTTGATAGCCAACTGGTGAATAGCATTGATCAATAACTGTCTATATTCTGAAGTCTTATCTTCATTGGAGGAGGATGTTTTTTGTAATTCTTTCTTCAACAACTTCACCACATCTTCAACATTCCTACTAGTAATGAACTGTAAAGTGACATCAAGGGCCTTTTTACGCACATCCAAGTCTTGAGATGATAAAACTCTTAAAATTTCCAATGATAAATCTTGTAATACCCCAGGGTGAGTTTTATGGAGTTCATTGATTTTTTCCAAAGTAATCATCTTCACATTATTGTCTGATTGTTTAGTAGCCAAATCGACAAATTTACTACCGGCCAATAAAATGGATTGGGAGCTAGACGACAAGACGGTCAAGGTCGTAGCAGCCTCGTAAACCACCACATTGGAGGAACTCTCAACAATATCGGTAATCAATTGAGCATATTGCTGTTTTAAATTGGAATGAGAAGCTGAATCTTTTCTGATGAATTCAATGAAAGCTAATTGTAACAACGGGTCCAAAGTTTCAATCACGCTTATATTATCTTGAATGTATTGTAATGCTGCAGTTCTGTTCAAATCACCCAAACAAACAAAGGCATTTCTCTTACATACAGCATCATTTTCATCATACAAGAATCGGTAAATCAATTCATCTGCGTCAGGAACTAAGTGGTTAGACACTTTATAGATGGAGTAAAGGGCAAAAACAGCATTTTTTCTCACATAAGCATGACGATGATCCAAACATTGACGGACGTTTGGTACTAATGTTTCTAATAAATCGGGTTCCTTTAATTTACATAAGAATCTTAAAGTATTGCCTCGGATGTATTCGTTTGGATGTTGCAAGTCATGTTGAATGGCATTACATACGAGAATCATTTCTTGTCTCATCTTTCCACTGCTGTCTAACTTAGGGCAGACTTCCCAGTAAAAATACAACAACTTCTTCAATTCCTTATTTTTGGAAGGCATGACGAATCGGATGATGTGCATCAATAAATCAGGCAATGGATCCCCATTCAAAATGGTGATAAGAATCTTCTTCATTGTATCGATTTTGGCTTCATCTTTCCCTTTCTCTAACAACGACCTGAACTCATTCACCGACGTCTTCACGGCGGTGTTAGGTTCATAGACCAAGGTGTATCCAATGTCAGCCATGTTTCTCCAGTTCAATTGATCCAATGTGTAAAACCTAATGAGTATAACAAGAGCGGTTACGTGGTGTTGTTTGAAAACTCGACGTGTTGATTTACGATCTGAAAAATCAGGAGTGCGAAACACAGAAAATTAATCACGTGATATGCTTTGGAACTAAATTTGAATTGGGAGCTTGGGAGGGCTGTAAGCAGTGGAAGAGATGTCAGATAGCACAAGAAACACGGCACCACCAGAAAGCAGTCAGTATAATAGAGAAAGAAAGGGCATCTTATGGAGTACTTTGCTTTCGGCATGTTTTTTTTAAGGCGATACAGAAGAGTTGTGTACGGGTCTGTCAATTCAAAAGGTGTACGGGCTTAAATTGAAAAACTCAAGGTCTTTTTTGAAAATGCGTATAGTTGTTGACAAAAACTGGTAATTATAGCATATGTAGCTTGACAAATGTGGGTTTCTTCCTGTTATCTGTAGTATCTATTAAGAGAACTTGTAGAAGAATACTCAAATTAGATATAATGTTTAAAGAGTTTTGGTTGATAAGCGAATCAGTTTTGCAGCCAAAAAGCAAACCTCTTGAATACATCTAAAAATGAATTTGAATTGAAAGCCTTCAGAACGCGCATTTATTGGTATAGCATTCATTAAAAATTATATGGGAGCTCTATAGATATGAAATTTACGAAGTTATCTTCCTCCTATAACATAACTTTCGATCTATTTCTACAAGTGATAGCGAGTTCATCGAAAACACATCCTTGAACGTAGAAACAATATACGTTTATGGCTTCTATGAGTCGTGAATTTATTTTCTTAATATCTTCATACTAAGTTGAGATGAGCAAGCTCAGTTCGAAGTTGGCCCATCTGTCATCAAAGGCATCGATTGCTTTACTCTTCTGTCTATGCACATCTCTGTTCGGTGTAGTAAAAACATCATGAAGGATTGAAACCATGCCTCTATCGTAGATTCATTCGCTGAATACCTGTTGTCTACACTTCAAATTCTGATTAGTTTATTACAATCTACTTCAATAGCTAATTGCTATCGCTATCGTTATCCGGGTTGGCCAAAACAAGTCGTGGCTTATCATCATAGTCGTCGTAATCGTCATCGTCAAGACCATTATTTTCATGCTTCAAAACAGGAGCGTTGAGTGCGCCAAAAGCTTCATCACCATGGCTGTTACTGGCAGTTGTGGGGCTTGACAAATCCTTGGATTCATTGTCATCATTTTCATTTTCATCAAACCGGTAGCCTGGATGTTGGTAGTAGCCCCCGATTTCTACATTTTCATCAGAGATACTACCACTTGAAGAAGACGATATAGAATTGATTCGCTTGGAACTCAGGGTTTCCTTTCCTGTAGTTGTTCCACTCTGGGAATCGGTGCCAGTAGCAACAGAACCAAAGGTAGTAGTTCTGGCAAGCGAACTACCGCGAGAAACATTTGTCAAGTCATTAGATACAATCGAGTCTTTTGGCGTTATTTGCATCTTAGATCTGGCCATCATATCATCATTATCATTAACTTCAGCAGCAAGGAGACGACGGGCTAAATGTCCATGTTTTAATTCCACTCCACTGACCTTCTTTGATCGGTTCATATGACTTCCGGTGAGTCTCATGTATCTACCATTGCTGCCAGTGTAAGAAGCAGAGTTCTTGTCCAAAGGCTGAATACCTGTAGGCAATTTCCATTTTCCTGGGCCCACTTCATTGAATGCGGTCCCAGCATTCCTTCGAACAGAAAGCACATAATTGGACCGTTCTCCTTCTCCCGGGCGTAAATTCAACGTTTTCTTAAGCTGGGAAAGATTTACATTTTTAGCTGAATTTGAACTGAAAAGCGAACTTATGGAGCTCGATTTACGATGGTGATTTAATGCCTGCTGGTTATGAGTAAGACTTGGGGGTCGACTCATGGGTCTACCAAGGGAGTCTGAAGTGTTTGTGGATTCTAATGGTTTGAATGGTGGTCTAGAGAGAGGAGGTGGTGCAGGGGAAGACACACCAATGCTGGTGCCACTGGTGGCAGATCTCATTAAGGGTACGGTTCTAGAATTGATGCTCCCGTTACTGTTCATCGTGTATATTGCCAGTCCTTGGGGTTTTTTATTAGTGGTGTTGGCGATGTTTAAGCTTTGGGTGGACCCAAACGCCGTGTTTGGCTCCGATTTGGATTCGGAGTACACCAGCGACGTACTGGTGGTGGGGACTGGATTTGTCTGGTAGCTAGTACTCACAGGAGGGCCGCCGGAGGCAACTGGAGATGCAAGGACACTACTTGAGGTGAACAGCGAATCAGAGTAGTTAGCACTAGCGCTGCTACTGTGAGCAACTTCATGATTCACGGGAGTGTCGATTGGAGATCGTTCTACGGGGGAGTCTATTGGGTATGGAGCAACGTTGAAAGAGTTCAGACTACTACCTTTGTAGGAGGCTTCCGGATCAATGAAATCAGACAAGGCATTGGACCCATCTGATCGGGGCAACCCCGGGGGCAGGGGAGACTCCACATCATCTGATTGGGGCAAGCACATGGACAGAGCTGAGCCCATATCATCAGACTGAATTAATTCTGCATCTGCGCGGGGCGAGAGAACCAGTGGCTGCATGTCGGATTGGTAGAAGATCGATTTTGTAGGCGATTGGAAGAGAAAATTTTGGGGATCAGGCAATGGAGAAGTTTCTTCGATCTCGGACTTATTTACGAGGTTCCCGATCTCCGATTCGAGGGTCCCGATGATATCATCCAAATCGGTGGTGGGCTTGGAGTATTCTGTTGGTGGTTGTTGGTTTAAATGGGCCAACGAAGGGAGCTCGGCGAGTTCTTTATGGTGGTCAGTGCCAGGCTCGTCTAAAAGACCTGGCGGAGGTTTACGACGAGCGGGAGTTCTAGGTGATTTTTTGGGAGTTACAGGGAGGAGGTTCTGTACCGGGGACAGGGCAGAGACATGAGTTTGGGTGTGTGTGGCCAGAGATTGCTGATGGGGAGTAGTCAGAGATTGTGGATGGAGGTGGGTCGCGGCCTGTGATTGGGAGTGGTTGGGTGCTGGAGATCGAGACTGGGGATGGGATTGGCTTGACGAAGGGTGTGATTGGGCATTTGCTGGGCCTTGGTGGTTTGTTGATTGGTCGAATACGAACAGGGCCAGATCAAGAGACGATGTTGATCTATCTCGCGTGGCTAATTGCTGTTTTGGTTTGAGGGAGTTAGCTGACGGTTTGCTTTTGATCAGACGAGTATCCGATCGTAGACCGGCAGATTTAGGAGGGTTTAAGTGGTCCAGACTGGAGTTGTGGGTGAATATGGAGCTTATACGCGACCCAAACAACTTGGACGAACGTTTGTCCGAAGACATGGGATGGGACTGTATATGAAGATTAATCCGATACCGACGGTAGGAGGAGAGGTTACAGCGGACCGAATGTCAAGCAGAGTGACAGGATATGAGCTAAAGAAGAAAGGAAAATGAACGATAGTTTCTGTAGCGCTTTAGCACGAGAAAAAACGTTGTTCCACCAAAAGTGACAAAAGTGACAAAAAGTGCCTGTCAAATTCTGGGATGGAGCACAGTTTTTCCGCTGACATAATCAGTGGCCGAATTTTTCACCGTATACCACCACTTCTTCTTCATCTTTCACCGAACCATCATGTCAGCTGTTGTCAGTAAGTAAATAACTCCAGTCCATTGCCGTAGAAGCGGAACGTACTAACCTCCTAGAACAACCTGCTGTCGACGAAACTGTTGCCAATCCCGATGTCATCACCAAGTATAAGACTGGTGGGGAAATCTCCAACCGAGTATTGGCCCAAGTCCGTGCTCTTGCAGTTGCTGGAGCCAAAGTGTACAATCTCTGTCAAAAGGGAGATGAGCTTTTGACTGAAGAATTGCTGAAAATCTACAATAGTAAAAAGACGTCCAAGATCCCCAAGGGAATTGCTTTCCCCACCTGTGTGAACCCCAACCATATTCCAGCCCATTTTGCACCTGTCAGTGAATCAGATGCTGCAAATTTGACTTTGGAAGCTGGGGATGTTGTCAACATCATGTTGGGGATCCAAATTGATGGATACCCAGCAATTGTTGCCGAAACGGTGATTGTGGGAGAATCTGCTTCTTCTCCTATCACGGGGCCTAAGGCAGACTTGATTACTGCTGCTTGGAAGGCCTCTGAAGCCGCATTGAGAACGTTCAAGCCAGGAAACAGAAACTGGGACGTCACCAGTGTGGTCGATAAGGTTGCTACTGAGTACGAAAAAACTGCGGTTGAAAGTATGTTGACCCACAACCAGACCAAGAACGTTTTGTATGGACCAAAGGAAGTGATTCTTAACCCATCAAAGGAGAATAAGAGTCAAGTTGAAACCCACAAATTTGAGGAAAATGAAGTGTACGGGTTGGATATTTTGATTTCTACCTCCTCTGACGGTAAAGTGAAGAAATCTGACTATAATACTTCGTTGTATAAGCTCACTGGCAACTCATACTCGTTGAAGCTTAAGTCTTCGCATCAAGTTTTAGGTGAATTCAAGGCCAAATGCCTGGGTCCATTCCCTTACAACATCAAAAACTTGGAAGACAGCAGAAAGGCCCGGGTAGGGCTTATTGAATGTGTCAACCACAATGTGATTTTGTCCTATGATGTGATGACAGAAAAACCAGGAGAATTCGTCGCCCAGTACTTCACTACTTTCGCCATTACCAAGAACGGGGTATTGCAGTTCACCAATCCAACCTTCAACCAGGATTTGTACAAGAGTGACAAGGAGATCAAGGACGAAGAGATCGTAGGTTTGCTTGAACAACCATTGAAGACCAACGCCAAAAAGAAGAAAAAGGCCAAATCGACCCAATAAAAGAGCTTGTAATAAGTTGCGGGTGTTGATATAAGGCAATGTTGGCAATAAACCTGTTAGTAAAACTCACTAGCAATTAACCTATAAGCAGAGGGCCAAATGGACTGAATAAACTAGGCCGGTAACAAGCTACTGGTTTAGTATCTTTTTATGTACTTTTATAGCCAACCAACACGTACAGTCAAAGTTGTCAGTTTAATTACATCAGCAATTACCGTAATTTTATATACACCACTACTCTGATATACTTTGATTACAGTGTTTTCAGCAACATCAGTGCTATTCAACAACATTGTATGTTACTCACCCTCTTCCAGATCCCACTACAATCTTGTGAATCTTGCTTGTACGCGTAGAGTGAAAAAAAAAGTGAGAGAAAAAAAAATTTAAGAATCATCAATACTTTTTCAACAAGCAGAATCTCACAGTTTGATCCGTATTGTACTTCAAGAGATCCTTTTGCATACCATTGATAAGTCGTCGCTTGAGCCTTTGAAGTTTGCTGTTATCCAAGTCTAATATTTGAGTGCATTGCTGGCGCTGACTCTAATCGCTAATATTCTGTTGCTGATAGGCGCTAAACTACTCGCTGACCGGTTCTAACCGTTAGTGCCACCACTATCACTTATCCGCTCAAACCACTGGTGTTATTACTGTCACTTACCACTGCTTGTGCTGCTTGTACATATGCCATCTAAAAGAAAGCCCGGAAGACCGAAGAACAGCTCCAGGGGCCCCAGACCCGTTGATGTGGGTCCAGCCGAGCGTGAACTGACATCTTCTGTTCGTACCAGGAAACGAAAACTACAAAGCAATGACGTGCTTTCGATGCTCAATGGCCATACTACTCCAGAGAAGAAACCTGCTGAACTGACCCAGAGAAAATCGGCCCGTTTGGTGAAGAAAGAAATACCGACGCTTCAAAGCAGCCCCGTCATCATAGAATCAAAAAAACACCTTGGAATCGTGCACAACGGTGGAATTAAAGAATTCCACGAACCAGAACTCGCCGAACCCAAACCCGTCTACACAGGACTACCTTTGGAAGCGTTCCCTACCGCCAAGATAAAAAAACAGTCTCTCTGGCCCCCTCCAAAGAAAAAGAACCAAAAAGTTAATGGAATCGACCGCGGTTCAAATGGAGCTAACTCTAGTGGCTCATCCGTGCCTCCAGACGAATCTGATACCAGCAATGAAGAGATCGAACAGAAATATAAGCAAAGACTTCTTCCGAAAAACCAGGATCACGATCTTAGTTCCCTACGTAAAATCATCCGCGGTAGTCCGCCCCCTCGCTCTCCTCTCTCAGGCCTCAAGCTCGTAATTAGGACCCCAAATGCTTCTGGCAGTAATAAGTCATCTCCCCATAGCCGGCCCACTCCAGCATCTTTATCTCGTAGAGTGAAGGTGATATCCCCAAAAAAGCCTGCTAATACATTGGTGCCCAACACTACGGAAAGGGAATCCGAGGTGTCAGACTCCAGCGATGATCCAACAAAACAGAATGATGACCATTGTAGTGCTTGTGGGGGAGCAGGGGTATTTATCTGCTGTGAGACATGTCCAAAGTCGTTCCATTTCACCTGTTGTGACCCCCCACTAGATGAGTGTCCTGAAGATAGCTGGAACTGTACTGAGTGCACCATCAAGCTTCATCCTGAAATAAGGAAAAGCTGGGGACATATTGGGCTATTTGGTCCCCTACTAAATGACCAAGAGGGACGTAATGCTAGAGAATTCAAACTACCAAAGAAACTAAGAGAAAGTACATTTATGGATGTGAGTACGGATTTGGACGGCTCTTATACCGATAATCGGTTGAAGCCCGAATTATCGTACTCGAAACTGAATGGATCACAAATAAAGGGCCATAACTGGAACGAAGACTTGGAAATCGATACCTTATTTGACGCCAATTCGAACCCGTACTTATGTCATAAATGTGGATTATCTGGACTAGGAAAGAAGTCACTAGTTCATTGTGACTATTGTCCTCTAGTGTGGCATCTTGATTGTCTCCAAGAGCCCCTATGTTCTAGTAAGTCATTGGGGAGTAAGTGGAGATGTCCAAACCACGTAGAGGATCTACTTCCCAGTACGTTATTCACCAAGAGAAACTTCAAAGATTGTACGGTTGTGGAAGGGTCTTTACAAAGTCATTTCCTTGAGATCGCTGCAATGAGTAATATTCTTATTAAACACCGCAACCAAAATTATTTAAAGGATTCAACCATCGTAACTCTTGAAGATTATGCTCAATTTGAGGAGGATGATTTCGCTCGGGCCTACGAGAAAGAGAAAGCGCCACCAACTTCCAGTGAGGAAGACGAGCACAAGCTTCCAGAATACTTCGAAAACTATGCAACGAATGATGGTAAAGTTGTGGCTAAAGCTTCGGAGAAGCTCTCCCGGGTCTTGTGTTTGAATGACCGTTCTAATGATACATATACCCCCAACGCATTCATCTACCGCGTCCCGGAAGAGCTGATTGCTCTCAGCTTCATAGGAAAGTGTAAAGAATTGAAGAAGCGAAGAGGTCGGCCGAAGAGGGCCCAACTAGCTGCACCAAAGACGAAACTGCTGGTGCTCAGTGAGATCAATGATTATGAGCAAAGAGGACAAAGTGAGGTTGAGCAAACCCAGCAAGTGGTAGATATTCTCAGCCAATTGAAATCACACGCAGTAACTAACCTCCCGCCAAAATCACCGCCCTTGACTCTACCCTTGCAAGGTCCAAATGAGATCAAGAGACGAAGAGGTAGACCCAGAAAGTCGGCCCTAAGGGAAACTGCCAACTATGAGGGAGACATCAAATCAGAAAGACTGGCTCTGCCGGAAGTAATGGTTTTGAACCAGACATCTCCTGAAGCACCTGTCTTGAACCCAGAGGAAATAGACGAGTTGCTACATATCAAAAAGCTCATACAAATGAAAGGAAAGGAGTCGTTGCTTGAATTCTTGAAGTCATAGCACAGACTGTTGCAGAAAGTCACGTAACAGAAACTTAAGCGAAGTAACCGGCAGACAGCTAACGAATTAATGAAGCATACAGGAACTATTTATTTAACTGTAACATGTATAGAATATCATCTGCAATATTAGTAGCATTAAGAGTAGAGCATAGAGTTTCAAACTAAGTATTGTATAAGTCATTTAATGATCACTGATAACTTCTCTGTTCATATTCTGTCGGATGTTGTACCTGTATTTCTGCGTGTCGGGCATCTCGCCGTTCATTCTTACATTACTGTTCTTCATACAATTAATTCATTGTGTTATATACATTATTGGCGAATATCGGCCATGCTATGGTATGTACAGTTAATATTTGATGGTATCTAACTCGCTTTCTGGAACAGGGGTTGCGTTGGTAGCCTGCTTAAGTTTTCTGAAAATGTTAGAAGCATGCTTACCAAGACAGTCAATGGTGGTGGTCTCTTTATTGTTAGCATCATAAACTACTATCTTGGATGGGACTTTGACAATATCTTCTTTAGATTCGGGTCTTACTCTTGTCACCACGAAGTTGACGTCATCGTTATGATATTTGAGGGAGGGAAGATAGTCTCTCCAGAATCTCTTCAAGCCAGCAGTTGGTCCATAGGTATTTTTACTTATTAAGAATAATTCGATCTTCTTGACCTCTGGTCCCAAACGATAGGCAGTTTTCTGGGTTCCCGATATAAGATTCAATCTGTACATTTGTTTTAATATTGGCGAGCTTGGTGCTCCCTTGAACATCGAAGCTAACCCTCTTTTCGTCATGCTGTTGAGCTTTGGTACGTGGTGAGCTTGTAAGATTTTTCAACTTCTCATACACAAAATTTTCGGAATTTTCTTACCAAATATTAGGATAGACACACGACCTTTATTGGTGCACGGATGTGAATACCAGAGTCCTGGTTTTAAGGGAGGTAAGTTACTTATCGAATGATATAGATAACTGTTTTGAGTTCATGATATGATAATGGGTGGGATCGACTCTGCTATGTCATCAGACGCTAACAATCAAAATGTGTGGGCATAATTATGACTCTTACTGCATTTAGTAACTCCAGCGCGGTTAGATAAGAATGAAAAATTCCTCAAATTTGTTGATACTCCATCACCAAAGCCAACAATGACTAGTTATCAGTCCATTCGTTTTGTATCCAAAGCTGCTCGTTTTGTTCCCTCCACTGGGGTGTACCCCAAGGGATTCTCTGTAGGAGGAATCCACTGTGGAGTAAAGAAAGACGGGAAGTCATTGGATTTGGCATTGTTAAGAAATGATTTCGGCAAAAAAGCAGTAGCAGCCGCTGTATTCACCACCAATAAATTCAAAGCTGCACCTGTTCAAGTTTCACTGGCTATTTTGAAAGAAAACAATGGACAAGCAATCAACTCAATCATCATCAATAGTGGTAATGCCAATGCTGTCACCGGAAGCCAAGGTATGAAGGATGCTGAAGATATGGTCACAGTTACCGACTCAGTATTGGAGAATCCTGCCCATTCGACTCTCGTGATGTCCACTGGAGTAATTGGAAACAATCTACCAATTGACAATATTCTCTCTGGTATCCCCAAACTAGCATTACGTGAACTTGGAAATGACCACGATCACTGGCTCAAATGTGCGGAAGCCATTTGCACTACAGATACTTTCCCAAAGCTTGTGAGCAAGCAATTCGAACTCAATGGCAAAGTTTACACACTAGCTGGGTTAGCCAAAGGTGCTGGTATGATTTGCCCTAACATGGCCACATTGCTTGGATTTTTCGCCACTGATGCTCCTGTTTCTGCTTCTGCTTTGAAGCAAATCGTCAAATACGCCGTTGATCGTTCGTTTAACAGTATTTCTGTCGATGGAGACATGTCCACCAATGATACCATCGTGGCAATTGCCAACGGGGCTGCTGGCGGAGAGCTTATTGACAACACTAGCAGCAGTGCTGAATCATTTGCGATTTTACAAAGTGAAATCACCGAATTTGCTCAACGATTGGCACAATTGGTTGTTCGTGATGGAGAAGGAGCTAGTAAGTTCATCACTATCAAAGTTAAAGACGCTCTTTCTTATAAGGATGGGAAGGCCATTGCTTCCACTATTGCTAACTCTTCTCTCTTCAAAACGGCTATGTTTGGACAAGATGCTAATTGGGGACGTATATTGTGTGCTGTAGGGTACTCCAATGTGAGCTCACCCAATTCCATCAACACTTCCAAGACCAGTGTTTCCTTCATTCCTGCCGATGGCTCGGAACCTTTGAAGTTGCTTGTTGATGGAGAACCCGAAATAGTGGACGAAGAGAGAGCTTCTGCTATTCTCAAACACGAAGACCTTGAGATTGAAATCGACTTGAGTACGGGAGGTGGCCAAGAAGCCAAGTTCTGGACCTGTGATTTATCTCACGAGTATGTAACCATCAACGGTGACTACAGATCTTAGAACTGAATTAGACAACGCGTCTAACAGATAGAAATTTAGTTTATGATCAATTTACAGAAATCTTATATAGTATACAAATTGTATGAACAGCAACAAGCTCTGTCAATTCAATAGTAAATTATTCCATTGAATTGGTCTGTATATTATGTAAGTAAAATATCATCATACAAATTGAATATGATCCCGGTTTATCTACGAAGTGACAGCCGACTCAATCTGTAGTCATACATTCTCTTGTTACTTGCTTTGGCACTGATCTAGCTAAAAGCCCATACCTCATCTCATCTCCTATATGTTTTAATTTCGTGTTTTCTGTTTTCTATTGACGCGATTTACTTGGAACCTCTTCTTCCTCGATGAAGTTAAAGGACGTGGACGAGTCGCTGCTAACCAGCGATGCTACTCCTCGCACTCCTGTGTTCTGCCTTGGGGTCAAATTGGGCCGAAACTCTTCGCTCGGTAAACTTGTGGCTACTGATTTCACTGTCGTGAGTAGTCTCATCTCGGTAGATAATCCGCATAGTATAGAAGAGCTACTGCTCGGAGCAAATGTGGTGATGGAGTTCGATATTAGCACCAGAGTACTTGAAGACATCGCCAATGACTACCACAAGCATTCTGGGGCTCATCTATTCGAGATGGGGAACTCCAATGATAACGGTAATACCTTCTACCTGTTGAAAGAAAAGTTCTGTCTCCTAGATCTCTGGGCTCATTACTCAAGGAAATCATTATCCAAAATCACAGCACTAGCTAAACAGTCGCCGGTAATCCACCAAAATTATCCACTCAGGGAAGATATCGAAGATATCTTAAAAGAAGTCTTGAGACTACCTACTTCTTTCTTGGCTGCTCATTATGAAGCCCTCAAACAAATATTCCCGAAACATTTTGAAAAAGAACTAGAAGCAGCATTAAAGGACTCAAAGCCTAGTTCGAGTCTGGAATTGCAACCTCGACAAGTGGTTGTAAAAACCGAATCTAAAGAACTGAATGACACTTTGTTTCCAAACGATAGCATTTCGTCTATAACCAAAAGTATGAATAGTAATCTCAACAATGTTCATATTCAATCTAGTGTTCCGTATGACGACGACACTCAAATCTCCTCTAGTAGCAAGCCAAGTCAAAATCTTAAACAAGAAGAAATAGATATCAGCCAGCCAAGCCAAAACCTAAGCCAAACTACTCAGGACCCAATAGACATCAGCCAGCTTACCCAAGTGAGTCAATTGACAGAACCAGACCAGCTATTCCCCCTGAGTGAATCGTCCAAGGAAAGTGATGGAAGTACCGTATACTCTCTAAGATACTTGAATGAAAAATTCCTGGTGGTAGAGCCCCATCATTTCTACAAAGCAAAAGGTTACATAGTAGGGTGTATTCCTGAGGAATTTGAGTTGTTATGCGCAAAGGGATATGATTATAACAAAGTGAAAGGAGACTACACGTTGACAGATCCAATGATGAAACCATTGGAGCTCATTATTACTGATATTAATCCTAAATCTGACGGGGAGTTCATATTAGATGAAACTAATTCATTGACAATAACTTTACAGGATGATGGCCTCCTTGAATTCTTTAAAGTCCGGAGTATCGAGTCATTATACATTAACATTGCCCGATTGAGTGAGACTTTCTACGACAATAATAAAGTCAGATTAACCCAGTTCACATTGTTCAAGAAGCCAGTCAAGTGGGGATCTGTTCCAGGTTACGTTTGGGGTGCTAGCAACCTATCAATAGACGATCTCATTTGAATTTGGGCTGGCATTGGACATAGACTTCAAGCGTGCGTCTACATAAAAATGGCTGCAAAAACATTAGTCCTCTGCGTAGATACTTAATTCTAAGCTAGCTAAAAATTATGAGGTGAATGGGTTGTAGACCCTGCAATAGAATTGGCTTTGCTGGCAGCCTTGCTTGTAGTTCTACTTGCCAATTTGCTGACTGCACCTTTGAACGATCTCATACTTTCGTCGATTCCAGACACATAACGGACCAACTCCACAATGGGCCAAGGAAATGCCCGGAACACCGGTAAAAACTTTCCATAGAACGGCAATTTGATTTCCCCCCGTCTTCCAATTGTCACTGCGGACACCAAAGACGAAGCCACATACTTGGGATCTAGTTCAGGTGCAAATAAGGATGAGGGACTTTTGACACCATGGAACATACCAGTTTTCAACTGACCAGGACAAACAAGAAGAGTTTTAATTCCTGTAGAGTTAAGTGATGGAGATCCGAGCTCATAAGTGAGAGATTCATGTAGGGCGATTAGACCTGATTTGGAGGCACCGTACGCACTTAATCTTGCTGGAGACATATAACCCAATACGGATGCAATAGTGATAATGTACCCTCGTTTTACCTGCAACATATCTGGAAGGAATGCTTTGACGGTGTAAAAGCTTGAAAGTAAATTAATTTGCACCGTTTTTTCAATTTCATCATAGGTTAAATCAAGCACTGACTTACCAGTAGTTATACCGGCATTATTGATGAGGATTGTTACTCTACCGACGTCTTTCATTACTGCTTTTTGGCATTCTAATACTTCGTCTGTCCTGCTAACATCACACTTATAATATGTAACTGTAGGGACCCTGTCTTCAATCGGCGGCACATTGATATCAAACACTACCACCCGAGCATGGTTGTTAACGAAGCCCGTTGCAATCTCCTTTCCCAAACCACCAGTACCTCCTGTGATAAGAACAATATCGATTTCGGGTTCTAAGTAGTTACCGAGAACTAATACAGAGACCTTACGAAACACTTTACTTAACCAATACACAGATCTTTTCATTGTTGAGTAAGTAGTTTACAAACTGCAAAAAAAAATTAGATGTCTTAAAATAAATTGAGGTACACTAAACAAATATTTACAAAAGGAAGGAAAATACTGGAGAATAGTTTAGAGTGAAATAATTGCCAGTATGGGAGTATTTGATTAATCAGAGTGTATATGATGGAATGAAAGTAATGCAAAGAATGTTCGAATAATTAGTCAAAAAGAGGGCATGAACAAGAATTGAAGTGATAATGATAAGAAGCAAAGAAGTAATGATTTGGGCATAGTTATTGCTTGGGGTACTTTTTCAAGCCGGTATTGTAAATTTTGGAGCCATTATGGTTTAAAAGCAAGCTTGCTTTGTTGGTTGTTAAGGAGCTGGCGGCTTTTGAGCCTCCGGATGAGAATCTGGTGGCTATGAAATCAGATGTAATCAAGAATACCGGAGCTAAAATGAAAAATGCTGGGTTTGAAGTGAAGTTCTTCATTGTCTCCTAGTCTATTAATTTTTTGTCACGTTGTGAGCGAAGGGCCTAAATGACTACCATTGACAAGATAGCAGAGTGATGGGAAATACACCTTGAAATCTCCGACACCAAGAACGGGAGATATAAGGTTTTTAACCTAATGCTGTTGCGATGAAGATAAGAGAGAAGTTATTATTAATTCATGATCAAAAGTTTATTAATTGAAATTATTGCTGCATGAAAAATTTTTGAGAAAGCGCACAAAAATCGATGTGGAGAAGCTGTAAAATCCGAGATCAAACTGATACTGAACGGGACAAAGTAAGCTGAAAAGGAGATAGCGGACATAAACCATTGTATAACTAAGGCGCTGGAGAAAGACCTACGATGGTGGCAACAGTTAATGTATTAATAAATTCTACGGAAAAAAAAATGCCTATGTTGGTAGGCAGAATTGAATAGTAATCACTATCTTCAAAAGATATCAGCGGTATCGGCCAATTGTTTATCTCTTCTATTGGTCCAGTAGTTACCATTGTATTCCCAATAAGCATCTCCAGTCAATGGATGCTTCTTCTTAACAAACCAATTGGGTTGGTACGGAGTATTCATTTCATCTCTCTTCTTCCTAGCAGCCCTTTGTTTTTCTTCCACCCGATGCTTCTCTTCCGATGCTTCGTCATAACGACCATCTTCCATAGCTCTTTGATCGGGTCTTAATCTGGTATCGGAAGGAGCAAGCCATGGTTTAAGCTTATCATCAATTCCGTTTAAAGTAACTGCGAAACCGGTCAAATTGAATGGAATCTTAGGCCTTGCAGCCGCTTGCCAAATCAAAAATTTGTTGCCAGAATAAGGATCATTGCTTGTTTTAGCTTGGTTAGAATCGTTATAATCAACAAGTGAATCGCGTCTTTGGGTCTGGGGAGGTTCTTCCTTAACTCTTTTGGCATAGATTTTGGAATTCCAATGTCCTCCGATAGCCCAATGGGTCTTTCCTTCACGGTCAACAACATGACCAGATAATTGATAGGCAGAAGAAGCTTTCCAACCTCTTTGTTTTAAATCAACTTCGATAACATCCCCAGTAGTGTGGTTGGTGACTTCCATTTTACCGTAGTTATCCACTGTAGGATTACCCATGATTATACCAACAACCGAAGTGTTGACCTTCTTCCAACTGTAAGTTTCTGACTCAACACGTTCACCTTTGGTGTTCACTACTCCATTGTCTGGTCTAATCAGACAGAACATTTTTCCCAAATGCTTGAAATCAAATGATCTTCCTCTAAATTGGGAAGCCACAGCATTTTCTCCGTAGTAGTCCCATTTGATCGACTCAGCATTACATGCACTAATTGGTGGATGATGACTGACTTGTTCACAGATTAACCGATAGTGCTTATCTGGACGACAGTATTCAAACGTTTCTCCAAGTAACGGGTTGAAGGGTTTGGCAATTCTATTGATTGTAGAAGCATACTCCGAGACAGCAAATGCTGCAACATAAGCCATACGTAATGTCGAATCATCATAGCCAGCAGCGGTATCTAATAAGTTACTGTACTCGATATCTTCAGCCAATCTCTGTAACAAAGAAGTACATTCGTTGAATGACACCGGTAATGTCATTCTGGTCATATCCTTACCAATCATGGATTTCAAGATACCCCATAAACCAACCTTGGGTCTGTTGTCTTCATCCATGCTAAGTTTAGTTCTTGGAGGATTTTCATAACCCAAGAAACTTCCCTCTTCATTGATTTTGGTAAGCTTTTGTTCTTGTTCTTTGGTTTTGGCTTTGATATCAGATTTGGTGTCGATGTAGGCTTCAGTATACGTTGGTGGAGGGGCCTCTGAGGAATCAGTCTGTTCTGGCTTGGGTGGAGCCTTTTTGGATGGGGCTTCCTCTTCCGGCTTCTCTCCGGCGGCTTCTTCTGGCTTGAATGGAGTCTTCTTTTCTGAAACGGGTTCCGTTGGTTCTTCGGTCAACTCTACTGGTTCCGCTGACTTCGATCCTTTGCCTAGGCCAATAGAAGCACCTAAGCCAGCACCTAAGCCAACTACCCCTGCAGCAACTCCTGAGGCAAATCCTGAAGTACCTTGGCCACCCTTAGTTTCTTCATCTGACTCCTCGAACTCATCTGCATCAAAGAATTCATCATCAGAGTCGCCCTGGAAGAGTTCCTGCAAAACATGGTCATTACCATCTAACTTATGATTCACTATGTCAGGTTTTTCGGTACCCTCAACATCGGGGTTTTGGGGTAAAGTACCACTTACCAAAGAGCCTTCCTTCAGGAGTGTACCTCTTCCACCAGGACTTGATGTACCAGATATGGCCCCAGAAGTAGTAAGATACTTTTTCATTAATTTCTTCTTACCTTCGTACTTGGCCAAAGTTTCTTCTCTCTTTGCGATTTCTCGTTCTAATTGCCGAATTGAATGCTCCCATAATTTATTGACCTCACTTTGTCTTTCGAATTTACGGGTAAATTTCTGTTCTTTGGTCTGAATCAAAGTGTTATACTTTTGATTCAATTGCTGGATACTCTTCAACGTCTTGATACTGACCTCAAAAACGTCAGATGTTCGTTGTTCTTCAGATTTGCAAACTAATGTGAACAAATCCAACAAACTGTTCAATTCTACATCGAGAGCTCTCTTGGTGGTTGCAATCTGATCCTCGATACCGCTTTGCAAGTCGTCTGAGGAGTTTTCTTTCTGATAAATTGAGTCGTTATCGGTGTCGTAGTCATCTAAATCATAATCAGAATCTCCTGAAGCGGTGAGTGACAGACCTTGATCCTCGCCTTTAGAGGAAGGAGCCAATGAGGAGTGGTTATCGTCTCCATGGAATCTGGCAAGATTCACGGCATTATCAGCTTGGCTTGCCCTTGGTGTTTTTTTGGAGAAAGTGCTAGATCTCGATACTGACGCTTGATCATTATCCTCAGCTTCAGAAAACTCACTGATGGAGTATTGGCTGCCTGATTTCTTGTGTTTACGTCTCGGAATATGCAATAAACGGTGTCTTCTGCTCTCGGTTTGAGGTTCTTCAAGACTTAATCTTGACCCGTTTTTGCTAGGGGACTCAAACTTGTCGACTACGGGTGACACTGGGGAGACAGTTTCGTGGGCACTATCAACACTTTTACGGACATTTCCTGCCACACCGGGTCCACTTCCTGGAGGAGTGCGTTGTTTCTTGATGTTATCTTTAGCTATGGTAATGGCATTTTGCAACGTCCAGACCCATCTATTTGTCTCAATTGGATGGTTGGCCTTCAAATGCCATCTGATGCCATTCTTGCCAATGATTTCGAATTTGAGTTTTTCTGAAGAGTCCAAATGTAACGTTGCAAACCCCAAGTTCAATGACCCTCTACAGGCATTATCGGTGTCGTCTTGATTGGTGTAATAGGACAACACGCCAAATTGGTCTAACACGAAATACCGTAACTTGTAACCGGAGGCGAAGTTTGTCCACTTTCTGAGATATCCTTTGTAGGTTGGGGCCCCTCCAGTTTTGATGGCATTATTGGTGTTTATCACCGGGTCCATGATGGACTGATCTTTGGAGGCAGTTTTTAACAATTTACGTAAAGGATCGTTTTTGTTAGGGATCAAATCAATGGGCAATCTTCCCTTTTTATCTCTTTTGAAAGGATCGCCGCCATGTTTCAAGATCCAATCGCACATTTGAAGGTCATCTTTTCTAATGAATTCATGTAAAACGGTATTACCAGATTCCGGGTCGGAACCATTGATATCCAACAATTCCGAGGCGCGAGGGTTGGATACTAGCAACTGTTCCAAACTGTCGAAATCACGATTACTGAAGTGTTTACGTAAATCACTAGCCAGTTTCTCGACAAAACTGGCTCGTTCAAATTGCATGATTTGGGCAAGATTCAAGTCTTTACATAATTCCACCGGTTGTTTCTTCTTTAAGTTAACAATGGTATCATTGATGTTAGGCAACGATAATAAGTACTTCACCACTTCCACACGGGAGGTTGCGGCGGCCAAATGCAACGGAGTGTTGCCGTCGGAGTCCTGGGAGTTTACATCAAGATTATATTTGTCTGACTGTTGAACGAGGTGTTGTATGGTAGCTAGAGGAGCCACCTGTACGGCGTAATGAAGGATGGTCTCCTTTAAGTTGATGAGGACTGTTGTTTGGATGGTGACTTTGGTGCTGGAGAGCTCCTCAATAAGACTATCGACTTTGGAGTTGTCACCACTTCTCAATGCATCCAAAAGCTTGAGCCTAAGCAACGAAGCATTTAGTTGCGAGGCCATTGGGAAGGAGGGATCACTTGAACAAGGAAGAGGATGTGATCAATTGAGCAACTTAGTACAGGCTCGAACCAATTGAACAAGCTAGATCAATTGATCAGTGCCGAAAAGATTTGAATGAGACGCAAATTAAATCCCGAGGAGTATTATCGGAGAAAACGGACGATAATCAGATGACTAGAGCAATGAAGTTCGGGATGCTGGGGAAAAACCTTAAATTGTCACTCCACAGTACAGCAATGATATCGGTCGGTTAACGCGTACAAGCAGTAGTTTGACGATACGAATGGTGTATGGCGAGAAAGCGTTATGCTGAGGCGGAGAAGAAGACGTGATGTGATAAGGAGAAAATCTAGGTTTAGATCTGGGTTCTTGACAGAAGCAAAATCTGGGTTTTTGACAGAAAGAAGTAGATCACGGTGTATAGGAGAAAAAGCAATGCGAATCTTGCTAAAGTGGTGCGAAAAGAGAGGGGCGGTTTGTCGACCGAAAAAAAAACAGGAGTGGACCGTTTGTAGACAGGGCGTGGCCGATGGCAGGGCTGACAAGGGCTGATGACAGGGCCGGAGTCTACAGGTGTGGAGCGAGTTCACTTCTACGTGGGGCCCAGTGGACTATTGGGTGCGTTGTTTATTTTAGAATCACTAGTACACTGCTGAATAAGCCATAATTTGCTGACCACATCTAGAGAAGCATGATGATGTCACAGTTGCTTGCTTCGGAAGTGAAATTTTGGGTCTGAGCGGATTTCAGATGATCTGGAATGTACGGGTGGACATTATATAACGACCCGTACATCCGGTGTATATCACTACCACCCGTACATCTGCCATCTCATCATATGAACCCACATCACTCTTTATGGGCGAAGTAAAGAAAAGACCAGCTGCCACGGTCCCGCTGGCGAGTCCACGAAAGCATTCCAAGTCCTTCCAACAGTCCGATGCCTCTTCCATGGGTTCTGAGCCAAAAACCTCCCAAAAGAACCCCCTGCCCAACACCTCTCAAGCACTCTACATCAAGAATCTCAATGACCAAATCCACCCGTCGCTTCTCAAATCCAACTTGTACATACTATTTTCCACCTACGGCGACGTATTTGAGATCATCATAAAGCCTCGTGACAAAAAAATGAGAGGACAGGCCCACCTCATACTAGACGACCCATTGAGTGCTGAGCTAGCGTTGAAAGGCTTACAGGAATTCAACTTCTTTGGCAAGCCATTACATATAGAATTCTCGAGAAACAAGTCGAAAATCATCGCCAGAATTGACGGCACCCTCGAGTTCTCCGATAGTGAGGACGAAGTACCCCATTATGAGTGATGAATAAAGATGAATTTATTTGAGCTATATGCAATGTCATTTATGAAGTATGCAGTAGAAATATATACAGGGCCACTTTATGAAATCTGAGTATCACTCTATGAAGTCTTACTCAATGATATGGCGTCTTCGAGACTGTTCATTACGCAATCCGGCACTCCAACTCCATTGCCGAAACACATGCCTCCCGCAGAGACCTTGCCGTGGAAGTCCTCTGCCAAAAGCTTTTTTGCAGCAGCTTTGTTTTGTTCATAGCCAACGTGGTACTGGGGGATACACTGTCGATGGAGGTTATAGGAAATGACCAAATCCTCGCCAGAGAGCACATCTATACGTTTTTCGTTGATCTCACCTTCATCTCTGAAAATTAGATTATGTGACTTCAAGTCAACTTTTAAGTATTGCTGGAGTACTTTTTTTATAGCTTCAATTCTATCATGCTCAGACGGAACTCCCTCGCTGTACATATGGCCCCCCATCATGAGTGTAATTTTATGATAATCACTACACTGTTCACCAGCACTGCTACTACTATCCGGGAACAACTTCTGCACGTTCTGTTCTGTATCCGAGTCGTAAATCACTCCTAGTAGCTTCTCTGGGTTATGCTTCAGCATTGGAACTAAAAATCCAAATCCATTCCCATTTTCTGGCACCAATATTCTTCTGGGGCTGTAAATATTCACCAAAAAGACATCCACATACTCCGTAGACGTCAACGCCTTTTGGAGACCAGCATTTATCCCCGGTCCGAGTAGTTTGCTAAGACTATGAGGATTTATCGTTGACCGAACATGATCGTACTTATAGGTGCTGATGTCATCACTTACCACGGCTTCTCCGTTGAGAGCGATACCTCTGATGTTGGAGTTATATTTCAACACTACATTTGGTTGTTTTGACAAGTACGTAGCGAGTGACAATGGTAGCTGCTGTAGTCCCTTGGCCAATCGGAGCATCGGGTACGGTTTTAGTTGCAGTTGGAGTTGTTTCAAATTAGCATCTTGGGATATTAGTTTTTCGTATTCCTTCAATGTTGGGCTCAACTCTTTAGTCGGTTTGGGTTTCAACATCAGACGAAGTACGCTGTTGAATATCGTTCCGTGTTGATCCGTTAGATCTACGACTGTCGGCAATAAAGATCTGGCGCTGAGTTTATATACATTCCCAGCATATATCCCATGCAATCCAGCACTAACCAAGTTATCTGCCAAGTGTCTACTTCCAAATTTTCGGTTGAAGAACTCTCCTACGCTGATATCTTCGCCAACCTTCAATTTCACTGGTTTAAACGGCTCCAATAAAATGCTCTTGAACAACCCTTTCGTTAGGGCGTTGCTGAAAAACTTGATTCCTGTGCCCACATTGTTGGGAACTTCTAGCAAGTTGTTGCCGTGATCCAAAAAGTACTTCCGATTGGCAATCGAATCATGTCTCATCACCTCAATCTGACTCTCCTGGGACAAGTGTTTGAGAATATCAATGATCAAAAGCGTACCGTCGCTGACACCTCGTAGGGTTCGAGGGCCTTTTTCTAGTAGAATAGTATCTTTGCCACTAGATAAGTTCTGGGAATGAATCCAGCCTCCAGCCCTAGATTTAGTTTCATAGATGGTGATCTTCACATCGGGCCGGAGTTTGGATAGGAAATACGCATACGAGAGGCCCGATATGCCAGCCCCAAGCACAGCCACGGAGCTAGCATGTGGCAACGGTTTTCCCAACGACATGGTGAAAGAAGTTAGAAGAAAGTTGAATGTTGATCGTTGGTATCAGGTGAGTAGAAAAAGTTATTTTGCAGCGATTTGGTGGATATTGCGAAAAATGAGCGCAATATGGGAAAAAAGATGAAAAAGTAGACAAGTGAAAGAAGAAAGGAATATCTTGTTCTATTTATTCTCTTCCTATGTAACTACGACTCAACGCAGTTGTTTCAGCTCAAACTCGAGATTACTTTTTACTTTTGTAGTGCTTATTTATATATATGCAACCGTAACACTTACTGCTAGTTGTACTCTTGTCGTTTAAACCTAAACATATGCTCTATGTGTTACAGTGTATTACTTCCGGTGTAATGTATATGGCTATTGAATTTATGAGAATTGAAGTTATTAGGTGGATAGTTCTACTATGTTGTCCAGAGATTATTCAAGCTATATTATTTTTGCCTCACCTTAAAAATTACGACTAAGATCCTGAACTGGCTGGTTTGCTTCTGTGATGATCGATAAATTGTCCGTCAGCTGCTTGGAAGTATCTCTAACAAAGTTACTGCTTCTCATACTAAAGTTCGTCACAGAGCGAGACAAATTATCAATACTTTGGTTTTCGAGTAACGGTAACCTCTGATCAAACATCGAGTTTTCTTGTGTTTCTTGCGTATACAAGCTCACCTGTTCACTGTCGACTCCACTAGTGTCGGTGAACAGGGGTTGAAGTGGAAGGCTATTGTCAGCTTGGGTCTGACTGCATACTGGAGTCACAACATTCAGTTCAGAAAGTGCCAAATCTTTGTCGGCAAATAGTGGGTTCTGGTCAGCTACAGGAACAAATTTTGGATCCTCTTCGTCTAAACTTGCGTCTGTTTCGTTCGACTGGCCTTTGACTGCCACTTCACATTCTGCGCTTTCTGCCGACGAAATCGTTGGCGGAACGATGTTCACTTGCGAGGTGTTCAATGATATAAGGGATTCTTCCGTGTTGAGACTAGATGACTCAGCTGATTGTCCATTGGTAGAACTGGATTGTCCGGACGAATCATCTCCAGTGTTGTTAACCAAACTCACCTCATTGTCCACAGCCAAAGGACATGGTGTGCTATCGGTAGATACAGTACTCCTGCTTGGAGTTGGTGCAAATGAATTCAGGAGCGAAGATCTAATTCTTGATTTTCTTTGGTTTCCTGGTGGTGTATTTTCCAGATTAACAATTTGATCAATATTAAAAGGGCTTTCAGATCTTGGAACACTAGAGGGAGTAGCTTCATATGCAGGTGCAGGCTCATTTGGAACAATCGAAGGCATTCGACTAATCAGGTCGGTTCCCAATGAAACTGATCTTGTAATTGGAGACGAAGTAGTACTTATTGCCTCTTCAAATGATGGTAATTGATCGCCATCGTATTGGTCTAAATGTTTAATAGAAACTCCATTTCTCTCAAAATTGGGTGTTCTAAATGTGATACTGCCCTCATTATTTCCCGAAACACCGCTGAATGTCCCCTCAGTTTCGTAATACTTCGGCAATTGAATAGAATCGTCATTACATTTGGCACTGAGTAAAATCAATGGTGTGTCTACAACCACTTCATAATGGTGCATTTTATAATGATCGTTAGGGTCAGGTTTGGAAATACGGAAACAAACCTGCAAACGATGATGAATTTGTATATGTCGGAAATTGGAATCGGGACTCAAGGCTTTTGAGACAGTAGTATAACCCTGTTGAATATTCTCCTTCACATGGTTGCTAGATTCTTCTGCCATAAGAGCAGAAGTGTCAGGTTTGATTACTTCATCTTCGTCCCCAAACGACATCACTCTACTAAGAGAAAAATCAGGGTGAGGATGGCAAATGTTTGTTTCTAAAGCTCCAATTATTGGAGAGGATGGGGGGAATGGAGGGGAGGTTAGATCAGCATAAGATCTTTTGCTAGGGCCCTTTATTGGAGAAGGATTGGAAACAGTGATAAATCCAGAGTCATCGTCATTATTGGCACTAGAAGTCAAAATAGTTTTATCACTCTTGGTAGTTAAAAAAGGTAAAGCAATATTAATATCCAATGGGGAAGCAATCATGGTACTTTTGATTGACAGTTTTTGTTTACTTACAGGATCGTTGAGATTGAAATGATTGAATTCATCGAAATTATCTTCAGACTCATAACAGGAAAAAAGTAAATTGTTATCGGGACATTTGATTACTTCTTCTTTATATGGTTCTGTCAGGCTATAACCAGATTTTTGTTTTGTCTTCAATTCACAAATTGGAATCACACGTTCTCTAATTTTGTCTGAAGAAAACTTCAAATGATAAGGATCGTCACCATCGTAATCATATTCTCGCGATAAGTTTTTGGAGACGTAGGTGATTCTTTCTAGAACATTGAATTTTATTCTTTTGATAATAACGTCTTTAACGAGTGGGACTAGTTTGACATTGATCAGATGCTCTGCGCCTAGCGATACGTACTTCTTCGGAAATGTGATGATATACTGTAACGAGTCATTCCAGACTCTATTCACATAAATTGGCTTATCAGCAGTAGAATTAGCAAATGATGGAGGAGTTCTTACCATGGGTAGAGAATAATTAGCACATACTTTTGATTTTCTGTTTAGCTTTTCACTGATTTTATTCAAGGTAATATTCAAGCTGTGGGTTAAGGAACCACTGATAGAGTTGATGGTTGGAGGGAGGTGATGAGGTAAAAGAATCGGTAATAAGAAAACGTAAATACCAGGTTTGTACGATTTTTCCACAAAGCTGTTGCTATGATTGGGGTCCGTTTCCCCATTTATATGCGCCGGCCCTTCGGCTAGGCCACAAGCACCATCTTTGACACTGTGCAATCTGTACTCTCTGGTTCTCTTAGCAAGATCAGTTGCCAAAACATGTTTTGATTTAACGTCATTGGTGTTTAAGATACTGATGTAGTAGTCGGCATCATCAAGAGTAGTCAGCCATTCTAAGTTACCGATTTTGAATTTTTCCTTGACAAAAGACTTGTTATAGGGGTCGCCCGAGGGCCATAAGATGTTCGTTAGGGACAGAAACTCAATACTAACATCCCTACAAATAGTTTCCTTCTCTAGTTCAATGATCACAGCGAAGGTGTGCGGGATGGGAGAATCAGCATCGATTTTCGTGCAGAGGTAGTTAGGAGTGTTAAAGGATTGCATTTTTTGGCGTAATCTTTTGGGCGTGGCTCGAGTATTGAGGTTGATGGTAGAGTTGTTACGAGACTGAGAAGCCGGGGATAATGGGCCGTCGTCATCGTCTGACATGACTACCGAGTCGTTATCACGTCGTATACCATCAAAGGAGTAAGGGCCATCTAAGTCTTCATCGTCTTCCTCATCGTCGAAGTCCATGGAGTTCTCTGGAATCCCACCGTTTTCAACATCTTCGTAGGTGAAACTCGCAGATGAAGCAGGTGCAAGATATACGCAATCATTGGTGTTGGCGACGTAAATTTTGGAAGATTTGGAGCCAGGGCCATTAATATTACCACTGGTAGTGTTTAATGGAATAGGATGTTGTAAGCCCAAGTCTGAGAGGACATGAAGGAGTTTCTTCAGGATAACTTGGGCTGTTTCCTGTTTTATAAGTTCTTTGGTACGTTTCTTCGACACGCTTCGAGACCGGGATCTTGAGTTGGATACTGAGGCAGGATTAACGAGGGATAGAGATTGTGCTCGTATGCGACTGTTGCTGGCATAGGTATGAAGGGATTTTTCACGAGATTCCGATATAACAATCATAGGATTGGATACGCTATTTCTTCGGTCACCATTTTTGGAGGTAGCAAGCTCAAGAAGAGAGGATTCCGAGCTCCTTCTCCCACTTACTTTATTCTTCAACTTGTCCAAGTTAATACGCGTATGCATTTTTCATGGGGTTAGTAAAAGCAAGCTAAAAGCAACGAACAAGAAGGTGAAACAGAATAGGCTGATTTGATAACCGCCGGAAAGGACGTGTGAAATGCGGATCGAGGCACCGGAGAACACAAAAGGGGTGAGGGCAGAAAACAAGGGAGGTGTACGGAGTGACCGAACGAGTGGAGAGGATGCCAAAGAAGACAGGAAATGGGTGAGTATAAGGAAGAAATAGAAGTGAATATATATGGGAAGGAAAGTGTATAGTGTATTTAAAAACCACGATAGGCCGCAGAAGCGCAGTAACAATGTACTTCGGCTATGATCGTCTGCCAAAAAGTGAAGGTTGCGGTGGTTAAACCTGGAACAAGCGGAGTAAAAATTGCAGTATATCGAGCAGTAACCTGCAAAAATTTGGCCGACCTACGATGGCTTAGGGGTGTCAAAAATGACGTCGAGATGTATGAGCAGGTTTTTGTAGTGCAACTGGAGATAGACCTGTGGGTACGACAATGAGGCTGGGGGAGGCATGAAGGTGGTCGGTCTGGGCAATACTCGAGTCTCTTACCAGAGGTCACTACATAGCGACACCCCCCACAGAGCAGTAATGACCGACGAAACCCCATGATTACAGCCACCAGCTTTGACGTTAGTCAGCCATTAGATTTGGCGTTAGTCAGCCACCAGATTTTTATTTCAGTTCCTGTCACCCCAGGTCTGGTTGGTCGGCTGATTGGTGTCATGGGTATGTCGGAGCGGGTAAGGTGGCTTAAACTTTCCTTTTTTGGCTAATTACGTGCATGTGTGATGCGCGTGCCGTATGCAGCTATAGATCAACCCCTGGTATCAGGAGACTCCATAGCGATGAGCTCTGTATTAATGTTGGCTGTCATAGGCAGGAAACCTAGGTGACTTGATCAGTGGAGGTGAATGAGGAATTCCTTTCTGGTAGAGTAAGTATGACGATTCTTAGGCTATATATTATTTTTGTCAGGGGATATAGATATCTTGTCTTAGAATTCCGAATTGTCCCATGTACAAGAAGTTCCCCACTAAAGTACTCCACTTTTCTACAGTACAATATTTCTTTACAGTTTGATGACTCTACTTATCATATTAAAATACATATAGACATGACTCTGAGATATCCAAATCTAGACCTCATCCTTCCTGACTCTGGAGGTTTTTTTACGCGAGCACGGCTAGTGCGTGAAAAAAACGGCTGCGAACGCAACTTTTCTTTTGGCCGACATTGTACCCAATTAAGCCGAAACATTGAAAGACGTCAACGCACTTATGGATTCTATGGGCATAAATCACTCGGATATGTCTCCAGCCGTGTGTTCATTTGGTCTAGCCCGTTCCTGGTAGATTTTCACGAATGATCCTTCCTGGTTTTACTTTGTAAAGCAGGTTTCCACAAATGATCCGTCCTGGAGAAGTATCGAGAGGATCCCTGGCAAAATCTCCACTTGGAGGGTTTGGAAGGGGAAACTCTCTCCGTCCACACTAATGAAATGTTTCTCCAGGTTCTTCAACTTTGGTACGAGCCTGTAACTCTTGATCTTTGCATGGTGAACGTTTTCTTCATGAACATGCGATCCCTTGGCAACTATCAAGAGAAGATTCAAAGTATCTAGGATAGAAGCGTTAGTATCGGTAATAACCATATCCATACTACCATCATTCGGAAGAGCAGCCGGGAAGAATTGAGTATCTGCAGAGATATACGGCATCTTCCCTACGTAGAACACATTTATTTTAGAAGCAATTCGATCTTCAATTTTAACCCAGTCCGAAGGAGGTGCGTCATTGATACTGGGACCTTTTAAAAGTAAATCTTCGGGTACGAGAGGTTTGGTACTGGTGTTTGCTTGGCTGTGATGATCGAAGTGCTGGCTAATCTCTTGCTTACTGTTGGTTTCGTATTTCACGTACAAATCACAAGGGTATTTGGCTCTGGTTATGATTTTTTGAAACACTCCCAACTCAAACCTTATTGGACCCATCCATCGTAAATGCTCGGTACCAATGTCTGAATCAGCAATCATCCCATAACATTGAGTTAAGAAAGATAGTTTGGTTACTTCTTGGTGGTTGATGTCCTGGGTGACGGCCATTAGGTCCAACTTGGATGTAGTCAGCTTGAGCATCTTATAGGCAGCCGTTGCCCCTTCATTGCTACCATGAGTGCTCAACGAAAGCGCATTTCCTGAGCCACAAGGTAGTTGAGTTAATGCGAGTTTGGCAAACGCTTCCAACCCCCGGTCGGCTCTTTGGAAGAACCCGTTGATAACTTCGTGGGCGATTCCATCACCGGAACAGCAGGCAATAATGTCGTACTTGCTGATGTCTAAATTTTTAGCGATTTCAATGGCATGCCCCGAGTATTTGGTTTCTACATAGGTGACTTTGACATGAGCAGCCACAAGAATCGGTTTAATCTGGTCTTCATATATGGACTTCGCGAGTCCCTTGCCACCATGTGGGTTTATCACCACCAATATGGAAGGTTTGATAAGGTGATTGGTGTAGGCTTTCGAGAGAATCATGTCTGACACATCGCCTACTAATGGTAAATCCAATTCCACAAGTAATTTGACAGGTTTGATTGTTTCTCCATGGGGGTAAACATAGGTGACTTCAACATTGTAATTGGTATTTTTGACATTGATACTATCACCATCAACATCGTCTGAGCCGGCTGACTGGCACCAAAGGATGTTTTTGAACGGGATATGTGACTTTTTAGTCCACTCAGCACCGTCTATGCTGGTACCAAAACAGCTTGATAGCGAGAGTATGGAGGATGACTTGACATTATCATGGAGCGCTTCAATGGTTTGGTTGGAGATTTTGATCCCTATATCGTCAATTGTCCCTTTAACTTCGGAAGAAGGTAAATAAATCAACCTTTCCGTGGACATAGTACTACCGTGTTTGGACAAAATTTTGAAAGGTATTGGGAAGTGATCGGAAATAGAGTAATGAGAATTACTACTGGTAAAAGTGATAAAAGCTGGTGAAGAGAGTGGTGGGCAGGCGGAGAAAAGATGGAGAGCGCCGGTAGAAAGATGGAGACAGGTGGTGAAAACCGGTGAAAAGCTGGCGATTGGAACAGGAAATAAAGTATGGAATTCAAAACCGGTTTAGGTTTGAGGCAAGTTGTCTTCCGTTATCAAC
Organism: Isabelozyma heimii; assembly: GCA_030555995.1. Lineage (NCBI taxonomy): Eukaryota > Fungi > Ascomycota > Pichiomycetes > Serinales > Metschnikowiaceae > Isabelozyma > Isabelozyma heimii. Next base: position 84,686 of record JANIVW010000023.1, read on the forward strand.
TCGATTGTTAGACAGACTGCCCAATTGGGGAAGATCTTGAATGTCGCACCCCCTCTAACAGGATGTCGCTTGGCATATGCTTGTGGGTATTCTACAGTTGCTGAAGACGTGTGTTTAAGGGTCCTCAGCAAGTTGAGAGATATTTGCTATACATCAATTCTGATAGATCACATCAATGAGGGAATACTTTTCATCTGATAGGTCACACGTTTGGCGCGGTACGTGCCTCTCATCCGATACATCACATCATCCTTTCCCACTGTCTGAGATCCAGAACCGAAACCCGACATCCGGGTTTCTGAGGGTTGTCCCAATTTGGGAACACGAAATTCCGCGCGAAACTTGGTAGGGTTCCAAATGGTGTACGGGCTTTTAGTAAGCCCGTACCTCACCTCATCAGATGGCTCAAGAACTTATAGTCAGTGTACCTGCTCATCTCCAATTCTCCTGCCATAATGGACATGGAAAACCCTGCACCGATGCAGGTATCGAGCGAGCAGATTCTCCAGGACGCTTTCGAGCTGCGGGACGAACCTCTCCGGAAACAGCAGCATTCCATACAAGATCTCGAGGAACTTCGATCGTTCCAGGTAAACAAACGGAAAGAGTACGAACAGCAATTGAACAAGAACCGATTGAACTTTGGTCAGTGGCTACGGTATGCCAGGTGGGAAATCGACTACAACCATGACTTTGCCCGGGCAAGATCCATATTCGAGCGTGCACTCCAAGTAAACGTCCAGCACATACCCTTTTGGACTCACTATATCAAGTTCGAACTATCCCATAAAAACGTCAACCATGGAAGGAATTTACTTGATCGGGCTGTCACTATACTACCACGTGTGGACAAACTATGGTTTTTGTATGTGCAGACAGAGGAAACATTGAACAATTTCGACAGCGTACGAACCATCTTCAACCGATGGCTTGAATGGAAGCCCAATTATTCTGCTTGGGACTCCTATATTAATTTCGAAAAACGTTACGATGAATTTGGAAATGCCCGTAATATTTTCAAGCGATATGTGCAAGCCTTTCCAGATACAGGGGAGATTTGGTTGAAATGGGTGAACTTCGAGGTGTATGAGGTACCTAAGTCAGATCTACAAACGGGAATCATACGGAATGTGTTTGAGTTGGCGGTGGATACGTTGTTTTCGCTGAACAAAACCAGCCAGGACCCCCAGCTTGTGAGGATTATTAGTAAGTGGTCCGCGTGGGAGTCATCAGTGAAGGAATACGAAAGAGCCAATAGTATCTATAAAGTACTTTTATCGAAGGACTCCAACAACGAAATCTACTTATCAGCTGACCAGAAGTCCCAGCTTTTACATTCTTATACTCAGTTTGAGAAGACTCACGGCTTTAAAGACTCTATCGAGAGTAGTATACTCCTCAAAAGACGTCTAAAATACCAACAAATATTGAAGGAAGACCCTCAAGATTTCGATACTTTATGGTCCCTTCTTGGGGTAGAGCAAGATCCAGATCTGCTACGACACACTTTTAAACACATTTGCTCCCATAAACCGTCGGAGACGGTGAAATCCATCACCTGGAAGCGATACATATTCCTATGGATTAGATATGCATTATGGGAGGAATATGAGCGTGGAAGTGTGGAAAACGCTCGAGAAGTATGGAATTCGTGTTTGAAGATGGTACCACATTCCCAATTTAGCTTTGCCAAAATGTGGATTCATTTTGCTGAGTTCGAGCTAAGACATGAAGGACTTGGTGCTGCGAGAAAGATCTTCGGTCGAGCCATTGGCCAGAGTAGTAGCAGGAAGCCTAAAGCAAAGATTTTCCAGAAGTACATCAACCTTGAAAAGATCCTAGGAGAATGGGACCGGTGTAGGAAGCTATACGAGAAATGGCTTGAATTAGGAATAACAAGTGAGGTTGTGACTGACGTTTCAGATATTTTGTTCCAGTATATTGACTTTGAACGGGGTCTCAACGAAGTGGACCGAGTGATTTCGTTATATAACACTGGCATCGACCTAAGCCAGGTAACTGCCAAATTGCAGGCTCCTAAATTATGGGTTTCGTTTATTGAATTCTACAAGGATGAATTTAAGTATAACGAAGCTAGAGAGCTTTATAAGAAGTTGGTTGAAACCGGAGATAGTACTAGGAATTGGATAGCTTTTGCATTCTTTGAATCGTCGATTCTTTCTCCTGGTCAACTCCAAGCATTGGAGGAGTCAGAAGAGACAGAGATTGAATTTGAAATCACCGAAATTCACAAGAAGAATACACGGGATGTATTCAAACAAGCGGTCGACTACTACAAGGTCAGAAAAGAGGACGACAAGCGGTTGGTTATTCTCCAACAATGGAAGAAGTACGAGCAAGAGCATGGTACTGGCGAGTCACTCGAAGTGGTAGAAGCAAAATTCCCTACGGTAGTGAAGAAAAGGGTGACTGTAGAAGGAGAGGACCAAGAAACAATGGAGTTTGTATTCCCTGAAGAGCCTAAGCCAAAGTTGAACAAGTTTTTAGCCAACGCCAAAAAATGGGCCCAGTCCAACTAAAAGTATATAGGCTGACAGATACAGTGAATAAAAATATGTATATATTCTAATAGAGAGCCTGTCTTATAGATATAAAGTAGCAATGTAAGCACAGTATCAGGACTAGGTGTAGCACCAGCACTAGATAGCGTACCAGATCACGACAAAGTTGTACAGCCCCACAGAATAGTCGTTTATACCAGTACCACACAACAATCTTGTATAACAGCAGCAAACAACAAGTTGTGGAATGCCCTCTATGGCTCAGCCAATACAGTACCATCAGCTATCACAGAGAGCCTGGCTCTCAATTATAACAGACAGCAGCCGATACTCAACTATCCGACATCAGTAGCCGATACTCAACTATCCGACATCAGTAGCCACAGATCATCTACGGCCGCCTCTTAATGTCAACACAAGATGGAGGGATGCTCCTGGGGTTATTCCTGATAACTGCACCGTGTTGTCGTCATCCAACTGCGACCCATTGAAAATCAACCGCTGTTGCACCGGAGGAATTCCTTCTTTTTCCTCCATCATTTCCTTGATACGGGTGATCTTATCACTGGGCTCCACGTCCACTGGGATATCTCTTCCAGTAAGTGTTTTGACTTTGACCTGCATTACTGTGTAATAGGAAAAGAAAGTGCAATCAAGTAAGCAAGAAAAAAAGAGAAGATACTAATTTGCAATTTCGACCCGCACACCACTTCCTAGGAATTTTTCACAACTATCTTTTTTCAACCAACTTCCCATTTAATTCCCCATTATGTTGCCAACACCAGGGCTAAAGGACGTGGACTACGACAAGGTATACGAGCCTTCGGAGGACTCGTTTCTATTGCTCGATGTCCTCGAGCTCCAGCGAGCGTTGGTGCAACAGCGGTTCCAGGACAGAGTACCTGTGGTGGCCGAGATTGGTACCGGATCAGGCATTGTCACCACCTTCATAAAGGAGAATATCCTCACGAATGCTGTATATTTGGCCACGGACGTGAACCCAGTTTCGTGTAGAACAGCGTTGAAAACTGTGCGGGACAACGACAGCAAATGGTCGGTGGTGGAATCGCTCCAAATGAGCTTAACTACCGGGATCAGGCCCAGTGTCATCGACCTCTTGGTATTCAATCCGCCCTATGTTCCCGCTGAAGAGGTGCCGGCGGTGCCGCAGGACGAAGACGATTCGACCTGGCTCGATTTAGCGTTGCTCGGCGGTGCTGACGGAATGGTGACGACGTGGAAGGTCTTGGACAAGTTGGGGGAAATTTTGAGTGCTGATGGCATGGCCTATGTATTGTTCTGTGCCCGAAATAAGCCCGAGACAGTGGGTGAGACAATGAGACAGCGAGGCTGGGACGTCATGACGGTGGAAGTGAGGAAAGCGGGCTGGGAAGTGCTCAGTGTGTTGCGATTCCTGAGAACATGAGCTTGTTATATAGTGTACATATTAGAGGTCTGGTGGGCCCATATAGACTTGACTGGCTCGCGATAGAGTTGTAATGGACCCGGAAGGGCCTTAATGGACCCGTGATGGACCCGCACATCTGGCACCAGATGTGGACCCATTTCGCGCTCCTTGTTTTCTCTTCCTCTTCTCTTCTCTTTTCTTCTCTCTTTTCCTTCTCTTTCTTCTCTTCCTTCACTTTACTTCATTTCGCTTCAAAAATGAGTTTCGATAGAGGTCGTTCCAGGCCGACAACGAGGCCTACAAGTAGGCCGACCACTACCAAGTGGTCTGGCGAGCCAACCAGATACACATCCATCGACGATGCCAAACTCGATACCATCATCACAGGTCATTTAACCCAGGAACAACTTGAAGCGTATCAGCAATACTTCCGTATAGAAGAGATTTCAGATCTCCTCAGACGTTCTCATCGTCAGCAAATAAGCGTTCTTACGTTACTTCCGTCGGGAAACCCCCAGCAGAACCCTTCGTTCCAAAGAGAACCGTCCCCTCCACCAAAATACGATAACCATGGTAATAGAACCAACACTCGAGATGAAAGAACGCGAATTCTCCTAGAAAAAGAACGCCACTACCTCGTAGAAACCGCCGCAAACTCCATCAAGCATTATACTCCTCCCGTTGACTATAAGAAACCCCAGAAAACAGCAGAAAAGATTTATATTCCAGTGAAGGACTACCCCGATATCAACTTTGTAGGCCAACTTTTAGGGCCAAGAGGAAACACGTTACGGCAGTTACAAGACGAAAGTGGGGCCAGATTGGCAATTAGGGGTAAAGGTTCGGTTAAAGACGGAAAATCTACCTCCACTAATGATGATGACGATTCTACTGCGTTAACATCGACTTCATTTGCCAATCCAAATCTCAATTCTAATGCTGATGATTTACATGTAGTAATCACTGCCGATTCTCAGGCCAAAATTGCCAAAGCCATCAAACTAACGAACGAAGTGATTGAGAAGGCCATTAGCTCTCCGTTTGGCCAAAATGACTTGAAGAGAGAACAATTGAGAGAACTTGCGGTGTTGAACGGGACCCTAAGAGAAACAAAGCCTTACGTTCCACCAGAAGAGTTCAAGAGAAGACCAGGGGTCGATATAAGCTCGATTATATGTCAACGTTGTGGAAAGGTGGGCCATTATGCCCGAGACTGTAGAGCTCAGTTAGATAAGCCTAACGATAGAGGAAATGGCTACGAAAGAAACGAGAAGGAAAAGACAGCAGAGAGAAAGAGACCAGGAAGGGTAGAGGATGAGGAAATACCGCCATGGAAGAGAACTCGGGTGGACCCTTTGCCTGTGAGTGTCAAGCCACCACCACCACCAGTAAGTATGAAGCCACCACCTCCGGGTTCTCTTCCACCGCCTCCAGGTTCTTTTCCACCACCTCCGGGCTCCCTTCTACCCCCGCCAGGATCTGTACCAAGTGCTGTGCCACCCCCACCAGGATCTGTACCAAGTTCTGTGCCACCCCCACCAGGATCTGTACCAAGTTTTCTTCCACCACCGCCAACAACTGTTCCGCCACCACCAGGTTCTCTTCCAGTATCTGGGCCACCACCTCCAGCTACAAAGCCGGCCCCACCTCCAGCTACAAAGCCGGCCCCACCTCCAGCTACAAAGCCGGCCCCACCACCGGGCCCACCACCGGGCCCACCACCGGGCCCACCACCGCCTACAACCAAATCATAATATCTGTACATTAATCCTAATATATTAAAAATGCCCGTGCTGCCGTCTGAAGTGTATTTGCCAAATGATGAATCTCCTGCTGTGCATGCTCATATTCACTCCGGTCGATGTAATTTCTGATGGCCGGGAAAGTATTCCATTCAAACTCATTATCATCGTTTGATGGAGCATCATACGATACACCAAACAAGATGTTTCTGTAGCCTGGTCTTTTAGGTTCCGTGTCGGGTGATAGAAACTGTCCATTAAATTTCACCATATTGTCATTCCATTTCCACCGACTCATTGCCAACGGAGAAGGCTCTAATTCTCCTGATTCAGCAAGAAACGTCTTCCAGCTGTTGCACCAGTTATGAAAGTTTTTCCCTGCATCTCTCATTTCCCGGATCGATTGAGACAACCCTCTAACATCAAAAACAGGAATAAGATCACTCCCTTGCACTTCTACATGGTGTTGGACGTATCTTTGAAGGTCCAGGAAGTAGTCGCCGAGTCTACTTGTGAAATCATTGAAGTTGAATGGGATAATGGGACTTTCAGCAAGCTTTAATGCAATTATGGTCAATAGTTCCACTAGCTGATGATGTTTGTTCATATACTTGTCAATATTAGATTTTTCAAAGTTCTCAAAATTATCATAGCACGAATTTTCAGGGTATTCTTGGCCGGTGAACTTGATTTCCATGGATGGCATATTTGCTGAATTAATGAATGGAATATAGTTTTTCGATGATAACATATTGTACCTTATATGGTCGTTGTTGTTGTTGGTTTTCTTGTAGTAATCGTACAAATTGCCGTCTATTTTCTCACCTGTATCATCGTCAACCATATGGTCTACAAGTTTGAGGGCATCTCGAACAACTTCATGCATAAATGGATGACTCTTGATGCTGAGCCTGTCCCCGGCCACGGCATCACTCAAGTCAATATACGCATATCCCTGGTTTTTGAGCTCCTCGATCTTGCTTTCGACCCATTCCCCAGCACCAGCTAGATTATACTGGGTGCCGTCAAATGAGAGGAAATATACTGATCGGGTGGGGGACCAATTATAATGTCTTTGTAATGAGGTAAACACCTTCAACATCTCTAGCATTACCGTGGTTCCTGTGTTGGATCCTATGGTTCCAGAGCAAGAAGAGTCTCTGGCTGCTCCAATGATAATCCCCTTTTCCAGCTGATCTCTGCCCGGAATCGAGCCCACAACGTTCCAAATCTGGTGCGATGGTCTTTCTTCGTGTTTTATCATCATTTTCACCTTGGGTCCAAGTCCGTCTCCGGAGCTGAGGTCATCAAATTTGGCTCCCTTCTCCAATTTAGACATTAGCTTTTGGCCATCCTTCCATGATATTGGCACAGATGGGATTTTTGGGGTTAATTCCGACTTTGACCACGGAACTTTGGTGACGAAACCGTCTCCCGAGGGCCATCCTGGAGTTAACACATCTCCAGGGCTTGTTCTCGTTAAACCTACATTAAATTTTTGAATAATGCTATTGTTTTCTTCGCCATTGATCTTAATCTTTGGCGAAACGAAAATTACCCCGGACATCTCGAATTCTTGGGCTAATTTCACCTTGTTAGCTTCCGGGACTGAACCTCCGTACTTCACCAACAATAAGTTCCCTTTCAAAGCTACTTTTGCTTCTTTTAAACGCTTGAAGTCTTCACGGGATCCGAAATTCCCATATACGTACTTGGCTTCTATTTCTGAATTCATCGAGAGCGAATTCGGGTTGTATGCCAAATCCTCCATCTCTGTTTTACCCATTTCTGAGAGGGTAGCTTCAAAAGACCCGTCTGACAACTTCAAATAGCTTGAAGATGCCACAGGATAATTCGTAAAGCTATGAAGTTCATTAAAGTCAATAACTTTCAATCCGTTGTTAGACATGTAGCTTTCAATGTATTTAGCCAAGGCCAAATCCCCCTTTGATCCAGCAATATGGGGCATGGACGACAAATACTCCAAATTGGTTTTCATTGAGTTTTTGTCGATGAAGTCACGGGTGGAAACACTCATTTTACTGATGTCGTAGAAACGCCCATTAGAAAAGGCACCTCCACTGCCACCGCTTACCGCGTCATTGGTGTTGTATTTGGTGATCATAAACATGCACCCCATGATGAAAATCACATACACCAATCGCTTCACCACCAATGGGTTGCCTATCTTCAAAATAGATCGTTCATAGTGCATGTTGAAGTACTTGTAGCCTTCGTATATCGGATCTATGATGCGGGTGACTTTATGTATGACACGGGTATTAAAGTTATTAGCAAGTTTTTTCGTCATGATAGACGCCCTTACTAAGAAGCCATCGCGTTCTTCGGCAAAAGTGTCATCGTCGTCAATTTCAAACTGTTCAATTGAAGGTCCTGGGTCGGTACCGTGGTTGTTGTTCTGCTCTTCACCGTAGTCGATGAAGTTAGACTCGAGATCGCTATAGTCCGGCGGAAGCAGCGGCATATCGTGCCCGCCTCCTTCTAGACGCTCGTACGGTTGGTGTAGGCCGGTCATGCAGTGAAGATTATGAAGAAGATGAGTGTATTGGAGGGTGTTTTCTCTGCCTTCTTGGCGAAGTTATTACAAATGAAAACACGTACACCATAATGAGAAATGTCGCACATAGGCTTATAAGCTATATGCTTATGCAGGCTTTAAGAAACTTGTTCGGGTATTCTTTATGCTTGGAATGCAGAGAGGACAAACAATCGACAATAGGCCGACAACTACAGTGGTTTCTACTTGTCAATTTGTCTTCGTTTTATTCACTGTAACGTAAATTATGCCAGTAGCTTAAGAACGAGAAAGTATTTAATTGATGCTCGCGAAACAACAAAAAAAAAATAGCTTTGACATTTAAATTCTCGCTTTCCCATCACTTTTCTGATTACATCCCATTACCAGGAGAAGAGCCTTGGATAACTCCATAACTTCCGTAATTGTTGCATTTTGGTCCATTTCTGTGACAGGTGCTGACATATTCTGAAAGGTTTTTATGGCGTCTGCAGAAGAAACCCCAGACTCCCAGGCTAATGGCCGGGAAGATGCTTTATACAGCAAATACATGAATGGTGTCCCCGATGAAAAAGTTATAGATCAAATGTTTGCCATGAGGGCGACAAAACATGCGGAGGATGCCATTGATTACGAAGATATTGATGAGTTGGCAGATGACGATCTCCCTGAAGAAGAGGAGCCAACGAACAAACTACCCGAAGATGATGGCGAATTGGATGATGTACTTGATGAAGATGATGAGTTGAAACTACAAAATGAAGCCAATGACGAATTTGAAGGGTTCTTTGGCGACGATGATGAAGATAATCTTGGCGATCATCACGATAATTCAGACATGGACTTAGATGGTTCAAAGATCTCCAATAACAACGATATTTTCAACGATTTACATCAGACAAAGTTAGCAGATGATGAATACAATGAAATTAGCATAGGCGGGGTGTTTGAAGATGAAGAAGTTCCTGGGGAACACGATCAAAAGCGGAAGCTTGAACTAGTAGAAAAGAGAGAAGCTAAAAAGAGGAAGTTAGAGGAAGTGGTGTCAAAACTTGAAGCAAGGCTTCAGAAAAAGAGAATATCGTATTTTTATCCTAACTATCTGAAAGACAAGCCTTATAATCATTACTTTTTAAACATTCCTGAACCCTTATACTTCAATTACCCTCGACCTTCCTTGACATTCAAATCTAATATAAAACCCCTTATTCCAACCAAGCTTAAGCTCGAGATAGATATCGATCACAAAAAAGCATTCAAGTCAAAGAATATCAATGCCAAACTTGGTTCAAACCAAAATGATAAATTACCCGATTTTGTCAATAAAGCAAAGGGAATTGTAGACATTACTAATGATGATCTCAATATTTTGAGTCAATTAGAGACAGAGAATCATGTTAAATCAAAAACAATTCCATTTTTGAGTCTGGATGGAAAAAATGATGATCAATTCACCGAATTTGGTAAGGACTTGATTCTTTCTACCACCGACTGGAATGACGACGATATAATAAATGCTGGAGACTCCAAAGAAGCAAATCTTAATTCAAAGCGATCAACCTTCAAAATCAGTGATCAGATCTTAAATTCTCAATACGATTATGATGATGAAAGTATTTTTTCAGGACAAATTGCTCCTGAAAATTTCCAATTGGATATGAACGATCCAAATTTGTTATTTTCTAGAGTTCAAAATTCAAAGAAGAAATCGAAGGCACTTGTTCCTACTAATCCAAGATTACTCGAGATGAAATTCAATGTTTCTAATGATAAACAATACGAAATCTTGAAAAATAACTATCATACTAAAGTAAGAAGTCAATTGAGTAATCTCAATATCGAACACTCTATTCCAGCGTTGAGACTTCAAACTCCATATTATAAAGTAAAATTGACTAAAGCCGAAGCAAGGGCTTTCCATAGACCCAAGTTCATTGTTAGGCCTGGTTCTTTAGTTAGTTTTGCTAAATTGAAAGTCAGAAAGAAGAAGAAGGATAGAGGTAAATCATCACAAGAAATCTTTTCCAAAACAATTGATTTAACTACTACGGATACTGGTTTGCTAATTGGTATGGAATACGCAGAAGAGTATCCAAATATCTTATCTAACTTCGGAATGGGTTCTAAATTGATCAATTATTATCGAAAGGAAAAGGAAGATGATAATTCTCGTCCGAAAGCCCCAATTGGTGAAACCCATGTCCTCGGAGTTGAAGATAGATCTCCGTTCTGGAATTTTGGATATGTTGCCAAAGGAGACTTTGTTCCCACCTTGTACAATAATATGGTAAGAGCCCCCATTTTCAAGCATCCCACCAGGAATACGGATTTCTTGCTCATAAGATCTCATGGATGTGGAAACCATCAACGTTATTACTTGAGACCCATGGATCATTTATTTGCAGTAGGTTGTACCTTCCCTGCAGTTGAAGTTCCAGCTCCTCATTCGAGAAAAGTCACCAATACGTTCAAGAACAGATTGAAAATGGTAGTTTATCGTACTATGAATAAGAATGGAGTAGCTCGCGTGTCAGTTAAAGATATTTCCCAGCATTTTCCGGATCAAAATGATATGCAAAATCGTCAAAGACTTAAAGAGTTCATGGAGTATCAAAGACAAGGGGAAGATCAAGGATTTTGGAAAATCAGAAACAGTAGTATTGTTCCTACTGAGGAAAAGGTTAGGGCCATGATTACTCCAGAAGATGCTTCATTGCTTGATAGTATGCAACATGGACAACAAATTCTAGAGGATGCCCATGCCATTTATAGTGATCCTTCGAAGAAAGAGGAGGAGAAAAAGGAAACTAAGAAAGAGGTTAAGGAAGAAAATGAAGATGAAAAAGATTCATCTCCTGTGAAAAAGGATGTGGAGAAGCCTAAGAAAAAGGATAAAGAGAAGGGAAAGGATAAGGATAAAGATAAAGATGATAAAGATGGAGATGATGATGTAGATGAAGAATTATCACCATGGAGTTCAACGAGAAACTTTGTTAATTCCAACCAAACCAAAGCCATGCTTCAACTTAATGGAGATGGAGATCCCACCGGGATTGGACTTGGGTTTTCATTCTTACGGTCAACTCAAAAAAGCTCTTTCCAACCATTGTTTCCTCCACCCAAAGAGACTGTCCCTAAAAGTAATACTGCTAGTTATCAACAAAAGTTGTATGAAGCAGAAATCTCTAGAATTTGGTATGCTCAAAGGCGTTCGCTTACCGTTGACCATCAAGAGGGACATGATCTTAACAGTATTTACCAAGAGTATAAGCCTGTTGATCATAAAAAGTACCTTAAAGCCAAACTCCAGAAGGAAAAAGAAGACAAAACTCAGAAGAATGGTAACGAGGATAAATCAGATTCAATGGTTTTAAGAATAACTCGTAGGTTCAGAGACAAGAATAATATTGTTCAAAGAAAGACTGAGATTATCAAGGATTCTAGATTGATTAAGGCATACATTAAGAAAAAGAAGCAAATTGAGGGTGATAAGATGTCAATGGCTGATGTTGGAGATATCATTCCTACCAACGATGCAGAAGTCAACAAGATTCGTAAGAAAGCTTTGGAAGATAAAATTGCCAGTTTACAGAAAAGAGCAAAACTCAGTAAAGGACGTAAATCTACTACCAGAGATCCATTATATGCTGCTGCTGCTGCTGGAGGTACAATTATTGATGCCAATACGGTTCTATTACCTGATGGTTCGTATGCTATTGGTGGAAAAGGTATTGGTAAAGGAAACAGTACCACCCGTAGATGTGCATCCTGTGGTGCATTTGGACATATCAGAACCAATAAATCATGTCCATTATATGTCCAAACACGAGGTGGTACTGTTCCAATAGATAAAGACTTGAAGGAGCAAATATTAGCCGAGCATGCTAGAAATAATCCTCCTAAACATGGAAAAGGAACACCACCAGTGAAGTCAGAATGATGAGGGTGGCTGTACATAGTTAATGAACGAATAACGATTAAGAATTGTAGAAATCGCACTATTGAGACATGAACGAAAGAAGTATCCCTAAATTGCTGAAGGTACAATATCTTTCTTCGATATGGTAATCTATATACAAAGCTTTTATTTAAGCTTAAATTCTTTATCCAGAACTCTTCAATTATACATTAGGCTTAGAAACAAACAAAAGTTTGCGACATTATAGTGCGACATTCTTCTCAATATCCACGCATCGCAGCATCGTGCATTCATAAGCTCTCTCTTCTTCCGCCCCACAACAACTTCCTTCTCTCTCGACATCAGGCTACCGTTTTCACGGACATTCACGGACCTCTGCAGCAGAAGCCCAGGCATCTCGTATGCTGCTATGACTTATAATGAGTAAGATCAACAATTCTATCCAAAAAGCACAATACCCACCCAAAAAAGACGATAACTTCTCCAGATCGCATACACAGCAACAAACAACCCGCCCATTGAATCTTCCTAATAAAAAAATGGGTCAGAAATCCAAAAATAAGGTGTCCTTGGACCACTTACTTGATTTCCAATCCTACAAAGATCTGGAAACCTATAAAGAACACCAAAAGCACATAACTCAGAGACGCTACAGTGATCGAGCCCGGAGAAGACCCGAAGTCCATAAAGTACCACTCCATGGAATGACTTTTATTAATGTGAACCACAAATTTGTTGTGGACTACAGATATGACTATAAAGAGCAGTTATTGGACCCTAATGTGCCTATAAGCCCAGAGCAGACATTAAGAATAGTAGTAAGCCATGCCAATGCCTGTCCCATTTGCTTAGCCGAGACCCCTATAGCTCCCAGGATGATCACTTCGTGTGGCCATATTCTCTGTCTAGCTTGCTTGATATCGTTGTTGGATAGCGATATTCCGCTGTTCAAAAAGAAAGAGCTGGCCATTCCCGAAAAGTACAATGATTGTCCGTTGTGCAACTCTGTCATTAGACTCAAAGATATCAAACCAGTGTTGATAGAGACTGTCGATGAGAGATTTGAGGTACCTAAAATCAACGATGAAGTTGTTCTAACGTTGATGAAACGTCCCCAGGACAAGGTAATGGCCCTCCCACGGCGAATGGAGGGAATGTATGCGACATTTGATAAATTTCCCTGGGCAAATACTCCGGAGTTTAACCCATACCTGAAGATATTCAAAGGGAATTTAAACTATGCTGTTCGCATGTTTGATGATGAAACGAAGGAAATTATGGAGAATTATGAAAGCGAAAAACTACTTTACGGTAATGACGATAAATTTGCGAAGTTGGCAATTCAGCAAATAAATAAAGAGCGGGAAGAATGGATGGGAAAATTTTCCACCGATATACCCAAGAATAACGGCTCCAAAGGACCCAAGGAAGCTGTACTGGTCGACAGACCCGCATACTACTACTATCAGACCGGATTTAGAGCTGGTTCCAAGTTTGTCCTTTCTCCGATGGATATGAAGGTCCTCAAAACAGCATACAACACTTATCCTGATCTTCCGTCGTCGGTAGTTGCCAAAGTGGAGAATATACGATATGAGGAGCTAACAAATGAAACCTCCACCACTAAATACAAACACCTAGCTCACTACCCTGCCGGAACCTCTGTGGGGTTTATTGAGTGCAATTGGTTCCAAAACGAGTATGTCGACGGGGCCACCTGGGGTATTTATAAGAAAGATCTTGTGAAAAGATCAAAAGCATCTACAAGAAAGCTACAAAAAGAAGAGCATGATAAGAAGATAGCATTAGAGAAGGAGGAGATACGAAATAGGAAGTTTTTTCACCGTGAGAATAACAACCTCCCTGATGACGAAGATGAACCTGAGTACTACGAAGGCAACCTCGGTAGCTTGTCAATTAACGATCATCGAGAACGTGAGCTTCCGTCTCTTGGGTCTGAATCATCTGCTTCTGCATCGGCGTCAGCTGCTCCTGATACGAGCTCAGATCAATCGTTTGAAACGACAATCTGGGGTACGAAAATTCTCAAGACTGAGACCAAGCCGGTGGTGCCACTAGACGAGGATTACGACGATTGGGATGCAGAAGAAATGATTCGGCGGGCGAAGGAAGAAATGCAACGGCAAGTCACTTCAGGAAAGGGAAGTAAGAAAAAGAAGAAGAAATTGGTTCTTATTTCGTCATAGTATATAGTTAAACAAAAAAAATGAGACTACGAAAAAAAATGTCTGAAAAAGCTGTCAAATTGCGACATTGTAATAACACGTACTTAACCTCTCTTTTCATTTCAAGAACCAGCATCAACCATGTCAGCTACGAAGAAAACCAACTTAAAGTATGTAGATTTCGGCAGTCAGTTCTGGTACCAATTACTAACCAACTCTCTAGTTCAATTCCTGATTTGAGGACGGCGGTCGATGATAATCTTCCTGCCTCGTTGGCACAATTAGGCTACACCCAATCATTCAGCTTAATAGACTTAAAGATAGCTTTGGGATATACTACGGTGTTAATTGCGGCAGGATTGTTCTTGGTAGATAAGAAGTATGGCTTCGAGAGTATCTTCAACATCACAATTGCAGCTATTCTTGTTTACGCTCTTGCTAGTGTTGTGTTGTACTACTTCTCGTCCGTGGGTGAGTATAAGAATAACAAATACATTGGATATAATGAGAAGGGAGAAAAGATTCTGGTTGCATCATGGACGATGAAACACAAACCAATTTATCATATAAAGATTGCTTTAGATAACAAAGAGGAAATAACTGCCGAGTTGGACTTCACCAAAGTATTCGATGGCTGGGGATACTACAAACAAGACGAAACCACGGAGTTCTTGAAGGGTGTCATAGAAAAGAAGCTGATATAGAAAATAGGAGAGAGCAAGGGGTGTTGGGAGCTATCTTACAAAAACCAGAAGAGCTTAGGGCCCAAGAACGGTTTAGAGAGGTTTAGTTATGATAACTACTCAATACATAGGATTCATACACCACGAGGTATTGGTGCCACGAGACGGAAAGCAGAGTATACTACAAAGAACACATCGTAAAACGTTGCACAACACGCATTTGGCCATTATAGTATGTAGTGATTGTGTAGATGGTATTAGAAGTTGCGGTACGGTGGAAAATAGCTTTTTAATTGTGGCTACATATGAATAGAACAGTGCTTACCATCATGTGCTGCCTTGTATTACTTCGCATTATCTATCAAGAAGGTCTTCTGAAGAGCACTGAGCATATGATCTCTTTCTAAACAGGCATAGCATCCATGAACATATTAAACTACGCAAGTCATATTTGGTTAGACTACATCAGGTAGTTAGTTTAAGCCAAAGTCGCATATCTGCAAATTTGACGTCACTTTGCATACAATAAATAATCCGAGCTCGTTATACAATTAATCTCATCAGTGGTTCACTTCTCTGTCGTAATCGTAGCCACGGGCCACACCACCACGGCCTTCTTCGACCATGGCACCAACATCACTATCCTCTTGCCAGTCGCTTCCCAATCCTGTCCAGTGACGGGTCTGTAGATGTGCGGCAGACGTAGAAACGGTGTTCTTTATAGCAATGGCAGTAGAGAGTTTCTTCACCAACGCTGTTTCGTCAGAGACCTCAGGCTCAGAGCTGATACGCAAATGTTCTAGTTTTCTCAAAGGTCTGGCAGTACTGACATAGCGACCCGTCACAGGATCGAATTCTGGTTCTTCATCCGAGTAGTCGTCATCTTCCTTCTTTTTTTCTTCTTCCTCAGCGTTCATGTTCATATCCTTTAGAATCATGTTGAAGTCGGTCACCCACTTACCTGTCCATGTAACTTCATCACTCAATGCAAGGAGAAGCTCGTACGGTGTAATTATCGGTCTGAAGTACTCGTTATGCTGGTCAACAATGATCCCCTGATGATCACAGCCAAGAACACACCAAACCTCCACATTCTCAAAATTAGCTAACTTAGCAACATTAGGTTTTCCAACTACGAAGATATAATGCTTCTTTCCAGCTGCCTTAAGCTTGTTTCCGACGGAATTTATTAGGGTCTTGGTGTTGGCCAACGATAAAGTGTTGACAAGAAGACCTACAGTTCCTGCTGCTCTCGCCATATGCATGTAACGGTATCTCCTCATTAGGTTTGGAAATGGTCCTTGAGAGAGCTTGTTTAGTTCTGGATCGTAAGTAGCGATAGACAGAAACATTGTCGTGAGTTGTAGGAGTCTCGGGGTCTCTGGTAAAGTGATATGAAAGAGCTCGTACCCTTGTAATTCGTCTTCTAATCCAATAAATGTTCTGTTCAATAGGACCTTCGATGTTTCTGATGCTGCTGGTTGGTAGCCTATTATCTTAGCCTTTGAGTTAGCATCAATGTGTAAATCTGAATAGGCTAAGTGAGGGTAGTCTTGCTTGAGTGTGTCATATAATGGACCCAATACTGAGGTATAAGGAGCATCTGCCATAAGCAAAATCTTCAGTGAACTTTCGTAAGTGGACTTGAACTTTTCCACGATGTTTTCAAGGTTGAAGCGGGGCTTTCCGAAAACATACACTGCAGGGAGCTTATCTACAGGGTTCAAGCAGGCATCTCCAAAATGAACAACCAAATCACTCTTGACATGCTCAGCAGCTACCTCATCAATACAGCAGGCAGAGTATGATGTATCGGCAAGAATCCAAATCAGCTGAGACATCAGGTCTGGGCTGGTTTTGTCAGAACAACATCCTGTCGAGTCTGATCTGTTTCCGTCAGTGCAACACCCATTTGCAGGTTTTTCACAGCCTTTCTGAACTTTTATGTCTAGCTTTTGTTGAAGGAGATGCACTATCGTTGCTGAGTCACACACTAGTGAGTCGGGGAACTGAAGAGTAACTCGGCCATATTTCGGTACTTCTCCCTCTTTCTGCTTCAAAAACTCCACTAGCGAGTCGATGCTATAATATTCATTCAACCTTGCTTCATAATCCTCATTTTCTTTTAGCCCAAGGTGTATCCTGGCATTTTCTGTTGATTGAACTCTTGCAAATTCAAATGTTGAATTATCCTGGTATGTAGACAACGTAGGAGCCACGAGGTCTTCGTTCGTCATTGGCTCTGCAAGGATCATGCTTAAGAATTGGTTGACACTGAAAAATCTATGCGATGCTCATCAATATACTTTGGGTGCACGGGTGTAAATTAAAATCGTCTATGGATATATATCCGCAACAAAGAAAGTGGACTGTAATTACAATGGCCATTTTGTTAGAATTTCACGGACCGTTATAGTTTTGTAATATCCTGGGGCTTCCGAAAGTCTGTTGGTGAGAAATTTGGAAATGACTGCAAAAAAAAAAGACACTTTTATGTGGATGCAGCCATCTCAACGAGAATATACGAACACTTCTACATTGTGGTCAGTTGCTGAGTCTGTATTTCCTAGGTGACTTTGCCGAAATCAACGTCTTCTCCCACTTACTAGGGATTTTCCGACCATGCAGTTGGTACGGGTCTGTAGGCTATAAGTTTTCCCTCCACAATCTCTCTCACAGTGTAATCTCCTTTACATACTGTTCTCATTCCATTAACATTTTGTTCGGCAACAATGATCTTATCTCCTGTGTTCTCAAGTACCACCGAGGTATGGTCTGGTTCCCCTACTGTTTTATAAGCACCGGTTTCCTTATTCACAAACTTGGCAGTGTAAAATTGGAGAATATCACCTCTTCTAATCTCATCTGCTGTTTCACCTATAGGAATCACTCCCACTGATGAACCTTCCACCTGAAGGATAGGGAATCCGTGATGAGTATAAGTGGAAACGAATGCATGCTTTCCACATCCTTTCAATAAGGCATCATGAGCAAGATCCCAGCATTCTCCTCGGCCCACTTGCTGACCGAATCTATGCTCACACCATGATGCTACATACTCACCAAACTGGTTATGGTATTCCACCAATTGTGACTTCATCAATGGATTGTTTGAGAGTGGTGAGGGAACGTATTTAGCCACTTCCACTTTGGCACTACTGAAGTCAGAGTTCTCCCATACGATGTTGTATGCCGCTAATGAAAGGTCTTTGAATTTGACGCTAATGGTCCTCGTGTTATGTGAGATTTGACCTACGGGTGTGGTTCTGTATGTCATCTGGTATGACGTAGAGTAGTTGAGCCCCGCAATCGATTGGGGAAATTTCAATGGGCCCGACGTATTGGCATACCATCCACTAGCTATTTCTAGATCCAAGCTTGGGGGTCCTGTGGGTGCTGGAGGTGGAAGTGTAGCCTTCTGCCGCAGGTAATTTCTAGTTGGCGGTGGAGGAGGCACTGGCGAAACCACCGTAGCTAATAGGTCCTCTTTGTTTGTAGCTACTACCGGGCTCCTGGATGGTGGTGGGGCTGGTGAGCTCCTAGACGGTGGTGCAGGGGAACTTCTCGACGACGGAGCAGTCAATATACCACTTCCTGTTCTTGATGGTGGGGCCGAGGGAGAAACTTCTTTTCCCACTTGCTTCGGCTTTGGGGCTACAGGAGGCTTTGGTTTGGGCTTGCTAATTGCTTCATGGACCTCAATTTTCTTGAGCTGGTCCTTCAACTGGGCTACGGAACTGCCATCCACTTCAAATTGTTTAGGTTTTGCCTTAACCAAAGGCTTAGGGGCTGATGGTCTGGTAGGAGCCGGAGGTTTGCTGGCAGATGGTTTTGGTGATGGCGGTTTATTGGCCAATGAAGCTGGTGCTGACAAGTTCAGCTCTACTTGTGAAGTTGATTTGGCTCCTTCTTCGACTTTAGCTCTTCTTAAAGCTATTTCCTCAGCAAAATTCGGTGCTACAGGCGCTGCTTCTCGAGCTGGTTCTGGCACTGGTACAGTAGGCTCTTTGTGAGTTTCAGTATATGGCGGAGGAGGCGACGATTCCACGGTGGAAGGTTTCCTTACTGGTTTTGGCGGAGGAATCTTTTTTACCTTGTGAATGGCTCCACTGGAATCAGAATGTCTGGTGGGCAAAGACGGAGCACTTTCCCTCAGAGGCAACGATGGAGCTGTTCTCAGAGGCAAGTTTGGCTCTCCATATGGTTTTGGAGCTTCTCCATCCCGATGTATCTTTGGTGGTGGTGGGAATGTGTTGATGGATGGTAAAGTACTAGAACTATTGGTTGGGACTGGTGAGAGGGCATTAGCAGAAGCCGGTGTTCTCGATGGAGTTGGTGGAGCAGTCGATGTCGTGCTTTGCGAGGCGGTCGAACTCCTTGAAGGTTTCGGAGGGGCAGCAGACGAGTTTACCAACGCCGGACCATGATATTTTGGAGGTGGAGGACCAAGTTTGGAAATATCTAAAGGCTGGTACCTCACCAGGGGCTTGGGCTCCTCAGCAGAGACTTCGTTGGTATTGGCAACCTCAGTGGTGGCTGGTGCTACGGCTGGTAACTGGGTAGTGGCTCTTGGCAATGAGGGAAGAGGTGGAGGACCGGAGGACAAAGTCTCTACTGGGGGTTGCGAAATCGGGGCCGCAGCAAGCTGTCTTGGAGGAAAAGCAGGAGCGGGGGCAGCAGCCGGCGGTTGATACTGTTGCGGAGGTGGTTGATATTGTTGTGGTGGTGGTTGGTATTGCTGTGGAGAGTCCTGGGGCCGTGGTGCCAGAACTGTCTCTGGTTGTACTATTGCAGGGAGAGATGCTAGGCTACTATTCTGAGGTTGATACTGAACTGGGGCAGATGCAAGCACATGAGCAGCTGCTGAGGGCTGAGATTGTTGAGGTGGAAAGTACTGTGCTTCTGGTTGTACTGCAGCAGCGACCTGACCTTGCTGCTGATAGGGAGTCTGCTGAAATTGAGGCTGGGCCACGGCCGGTTCTTGTGACTGGTATGGTTCAGCCTGGTACAAGGGCACATTGGGCTGACCAGGTGATTGGTATTGTCCTTGCTGTTGGTATGGTGTCAGAGGGTACGAGGGAGGGTTATGCTGGAGCTGTTGATACTGCGCCTGGCTCGCTTGTGCTGGGGGAGCTGGTTGAGCTGGAGACTGATACTGTGCTTGAGGCTGTGCTTGAGGCTGCTGATATTGTGTTTGAGGCTGCTGATATTGTGCTTGAGGCTGCTGATATTGTGCTTGAGGCTGCTGATATTGTGCCTGCGGCTGGACGTACTGATTTGGTGCCTGATTTACCACTCCGGCGACTCTGGCCCCATCTGCTGTGACAGTCCTCTGAGGAGGAAGTGGCATCGACTTCAATTCATCCTTAGAGAGTGCTCTTACTGGAGGAACGTTTGCAGGTATAGCATGCTCCGAAGCTGCCGTGTCTGAGGATGAAGACCCACCGTTTCTATTCTTATATGTCTTAACACCAGCTTTGCCAATTGCCTTGGTACCCGAGCCAATTCCTCGGAGAGTGGACTTACCGGCACTCTTGAACGAATCCTTGTTATTATCCCAGAATGACATAGCAATAAAGAATGGTAGTGGAGAGTTAAGAGAAAGAATACAGAATGTGGAAGTAGAACCGCAGAACAAGCGACTCTTAAAATATTTCAGATCTGTACCCGTACATACGGAATAAACATCCAAACACCCATCTACAATAATTCAGTCATCGATCACTACTGGAGACGAGTATTTAGTTATTGTAAGTGGAAGGCACCTGAGAAGTATAGCCCGATGCTCTTCGCTTCGTCGCTTTGAAATCGGGTACACTATTATTTTATAATCCGTAACAGATTCAGTAGATTATAGTGACTACAGTCAGATGTTTCTTACGAGGTGAAAATAAATATTATTTTAAACTGATATTCTATCCGGGAATAAAGAAATAATCTTCGTAAGTCCTCTTTTATGAGGAGTTTGCTTCGTCTAAAGGAACATCACTAATAGATAACTCAACACACTACCAAACACCAATCCCCAACTGAGGAACACCGTGGTGAAACCCCCTGCTGCTTCCTTTTCATCATCATCATCACAATAGTCTGCGACTATCATAAAACAACAAGTGGAAATCTGCCCATTGGACAATCCAAATGCTAGTTGTAAGAAAATGTACCAAGTATCCGAAGCGATCAATGCACCTGGCTGACCCTCAGGACCTTGCTTGTAATTGCATGTGAGAAATAACGGGATGAACAATAACCTCAACCAGGCATAGGTGAAGAGCTTTTTTGGACTCTTCACAAAGAAGATCGACTGAATAATGCCTTTCCACCCACAGAAAATCCGGCCAAGTAGATCACCAAGATTCCACACAAAGAAAATGAAAGGAATGAAGATCTTGCTCTGGAAGAGAATATTAGAGCTAGCAGAGTTCACTGACACTGTCGTGGCTGCAAAAACGGGGAAAATAAGAGTGATACTGAAGGTAATGAAGATGGTGGAAACAATGAGCTTAAGTTTGGACCATAAGAGCGAGAATGGCACGTATTTGCTTTGTGTGAGTTCCGGCTCGTGCTGGTGTTCGTCGTGAGACAATGGTTCTTCTTCATACACCTCGGTAAGCTCGCGGTATGCTGACTCCTTACGATAAAAGTTCATGAAATAGAGCATGACGATAGCGACAATGGATACCAAACTAGCAGTGATGTAATAGACAAATACACCGTAGTTCTTATCCACATAGTGGTGACCGTTATCTTCGATGGTTTTTTCGTCCACAGCAAGAGTGGAGATGATGAGCACAATCGATGGCAAGATTCCTGCCACAGCTTGGCCCACCATGAACCCGTTCGCGTTGACATTACCACCAAGCACATTAACTATGGCCATAGTTCCGTTTTGAGCCAAACAGGTTCCCATGGCTGATATGAGCACCAAGGTAATCAAAAGAGCGAAAAACACCTCATCTTTCATGCGGATGAATAAATCACTGACACAAGAAACGGCCATGATCAAAAACACAACAATGGTAATTAGTAACCCCGAGTATGCTCTGTTGGTGTAGCTGACATTTTCCTGGGTTCTTGACAAGTACGTGTTGAAAAACGCTGACATGAAACTAGAGAAGAACATCACCGTGGACGCCATGAGTTTCGCAAGCACCGGGGTGTTTTCAAACCTTCTCGTGTAGTATGTAGTGGCCGAAAGGAAGCAGTTCCAGGGCCAAAGCACGGCAACACCAATAAAAAGAAAGGTTATGTATTTGAGCTGGGAGAACTTGAACTGAATCCTCGACGCCTTAAAGATTACTGGGTCATACTCGACCGGCGAGGTGTCAGAGGCAGCCATGTCTGATAATTCTATGTTTTCTGTCAACGTAAGTACGAGATCTGAACAGGTGCGGAAGGTATGGAGTCGGTAGAATCAGGAAACGATATTTAGCCAATACTAGCGTTTTTGGCTCCTCTAAGTGTTCGTTTTTGGCGACGTCGGTCAGTTTATCTGTATTAGATTAACAACAAAAGTTTTTCTGTGGAAGATTTTGTCGCGTTGATGTTTTTTTTTTCTTATCGGTAAAAGAATGAGAATAAAAACGCAAAGATGTCGCACGATGACAAATACGTGCATAGTGACAGGATACGAAACGAGCGATAGCGTCTTTGGCAGCCACCAGCCCCCAAATGAATAGGAATCTATAAGGTAGGGAGGAGGTGTTATGTAGTTGGTCACCAGCACATAAAATTGTAGTTCTTGTCTATGAGATCATGTCACTATGTCGGGTTAGTTGTCTGGCTGTAGTTCATTGAGTAGAACCATTTCGTCCTCCACTAGCTTTTTGATCTCCGCCTCTATTCTAAAAAACATCTTTGTGATAATGTAGTTGGGCTCTTTGAGCGGAAGCCGAAGTGGTGATTTGTCCCCAATCCAGAAGAGGTCATCACCATTACTTGAGGTGGACCGCCCAGTTCCAATGATTTTCATGGATTCTTGCCAATACGTATGGTCGTACTTCTTCGTCGGTTCTTCAATGGAGTCTGAAATAAGCGGTTTCATGCGCTTAAGGAAATGAAGAAGATCCAACAATGACTTTTTGTGTTGGGCTGCTCTTACCCGTAGCCGTTCCCCAGAGTTATCTGTGGACAGGGAGTCTATTCCGGTAACGGTGCCTATCGACCTGCCCAAGTCGATCCCGGTTTCTGTTCCTATCGATTTACCTAGATCTATACCAGTGTCTATCGACTTGTCTATGTTTTCACTCTCCTGGGGACTCACTAGCTCATCTTCTTCCTCGTCTTGGCTGCCCTCCATTATAGCCTCCAAGAGCTCTGCCTCATTGTCTTCAAAACGGTCTACAGTCTGCTCTGTCAAATCTTCCTCGTCCTCACTCTTGGTTCGGCGTGCAGTACGTACGACCCGCTGCACATGGGCCTGAACATCGAATGCCTTCTCCATAATGGTTCCTATTACATCTGCAAGTTCAAAGAGTTTGTCACCAGCGCTGGAAATCAAAATTGTCATCAATGGAACCGCGGAAATGGACCAAACAACGAAAAATGCGCGGCCAAGTGGCGACTTGGGAGCATAGTCTCCGTATCCGATTGTGAAAAGACAAAGCATACAGAAGTAGATAGAGTCAAAATACGTCCATGTGGATTCAGTGTAGTGGAATACGCACGCACCTATCAACCAGTAGATAAGAAATACCATGAAACTAGAGATCAACAGGGTATTGACTTGGCGAATCTTTGCTTCTTCTCTGATAACTCTCATTTCGTGGAAAGCTTGCTCGGACGTAATAACGTCGTCATTTGCAAGCAATTTCTTCAACCTCCTAGCTCTCTTTTTTTCCAATATGTGCCAAAAGAACATTGGTCCACGAGAGGAAAGCACCACCTGGCGAATCATTGCGATAATTAACCCAATCAACATCACACCAATGAACGAGAAGATCAAGGCAAATATGCGGGCTCCTATGGATTTAGGAGTGATGTCTCCAAGACCGATGGTCAACACCGACACCACACAGTAGTATAACGATGCTCCGTAGGTCAACTCTTTTATCAAGAACTTCATGACAATGGAGCCCACCATTAGCCATAGACACAAGCAGATGGTGTACATCATCAATGTAGTTTGTTTCTGGTCTAGGTTGAATTGAGGAGGATACTTCTTTAGTCTGCTTCCCATGTAGTTTATGGCAAGGAGAAGACAGCAGCAGAAGTACAACCCTATAGTGAATACTGCGAACCAGAACCCCTCAGATCGAATATATTGGGGATCAGCACCGACAAATTCCCTGTTTGTCACCAACACCATCGCTAGAAGAAACATGCTGGCTGCCAAAAAGCAGAAAATGGACACCGCCAGCGAGATGGTGTACTTGACAGTACCTGTAAAGTCCGCTAACAACGAGGCATTGCCAAACACACCGCAAGCGAAGCTGAGAGCATTCAACACGATCATCCGGGGTCTGTCCTTTACTAGGAGTTGGGTGGATTTGTCTCTTCTCCACAGTTCTATAAGGCCAATGAGGGAGATTAAATTGGCTAGTGGAGAGGCACACGCGGCTATTAACGGAAACATCGATGAAATGGAGTACCAAAGAAGAAACCCTCGTTCTCCGGGCTTGAGCGCTAGCGTAGTTATGTGTTCCAAGGGCACCTCCACCGCGTTGGTGATGCTTAATGGCGAGTTTTGTTCATCCGGCGTGCCATAGTAGTTTTGTCCATAGAGTGGAGGGAACTTGTCTTTGATCATCTCCAACGTGGGAGCCTGCTCTGGCTGGCGGATGTTTTTGAATCGTAGACTCACGGTCGCTATGCCTCTGTCGAGCAAGTCCTCGGCCATGCTGTAGTAAATTGGCTTGCGTGGGTATAAGTAAGGAAGAGGATAATTATCGGTTTTATATGTATTCGCAGCTGTCTATTTTTTTCGGGGTTATATTTTGACGTGCATCTTCAGATCTTCCGCGCAGATAACTGCCTTACAAGAAAGCCCGTACTGTAGAGAGGAAGACTGTTAAGGGAGTGGAGAGAAGAGAGAGGGAAGATCCGACATCACTAAAGAAAGAGAGAAAGACCTGATTTACCTGCGATATGGTGCCGTGATTTTATCGCTTCCCTCTACTCCGGTTCTTCTCCTACTTCGAATCTTTTCCTTATACTTCGAATCGCTTCTCATACTCATTATACTCCCCATACTTTTATGCTTATGAGATAACCTTGATCAATATCACCCTAGTTAAGCCGCTTATATCACTTCAGATGAATGTGGATTACTATATACACTATACAGACAAATGACTCGATGCGATGAACTAGGACCCTAGTTGAAATTTATACCCTCGACAGACACCGGACACTTGTTTTTTGGGTTCAACACAAACTTCCGGAGAAGGTTTTTCATGGTGAATGGTTGAAGTTGATCCACCGGAGTCTTGCTGTTACTCAAAATGGCTTCTCTTTCGCTCTTGTATTCGTCACTCATTAACTTCTCCAAAATGGCCCTAATATGCTGTAATCTTTTCTGTTCTACAGATAAGTCTTCTGCTTTCTGATTAAGCTCGAGGTTCAACACTGGCTCAGTAGAAGGCCAGGAGGGTATGTTGTATTTGTCCTTGATTCTGTTGATTTCATTCACGAGTTGTTCACGAGCATTTGGGTCTGATTTGTAATTGTTGGTGAGTTGATCCAAAAGTTTCAAGTTCTCCACTTGGGCAATCACCGAACTAATCTCCTCTCTACGATTTATGAATTCTTGAATCTTTTCTTCATTTTCCTTCTGCACCTTTTCCTTGGCTACGGTTTCGTACAACGCAAATTGTTGACCCTTATTCACCTTGATCTCGGCAATAGCAAAGTACTTTCTGGCCGAAATCTTTGGAATGGCTTCGATTCTCACAATATCTCCTTCTTTACTGATGTTACCTTCGTCATGAACCAAGTAGTCTTTTCTCTTGAAAATCTCCTTATGCACTTTTTTGTCGTATCCTTTGGACTGCACTCTGACCTTGACGGTCTTGGCCATTTTTCCTTGGGAAACCACCAACCCTACGAAGTTTTGCCTAGCCATGGTGTGAGTCGTGTGAGCGGTTGTAGTTAGTAGTCAAGTGAGTTCATAGTGAAAAATGAGTGAAAAATTTGAAATATTTCCGTGCGGGTAACCCGGAGAAATTTACATACAAAACGAATTATACAGAAGACAATTTTATTAAATACTATGACTTTATTAGATGTCTATAGAAACACAGTACTCTGCTCTACTCAGAGCTCTCTCAAGCACTTTTCGAATTTTTCAAGTAGAATTTCGTTTTCCTCGGGAGTTCCCACGGAAATCCTGAGAGCTCCAGTACAATTGAGCTCTTTACCCCGGAAACGGACCACAACCTGATTTTCAACTGCTAGTTTGTTGTAGAGAGCATTGGAAACTTCGTTGGAAGGTATACCTTGCTTGTCTAGTATTTCCACCAATAAGAAGTTAGCGTCCAAACCTCCAATGTTTCTGCCGATTTGGGGGAGTTTTTGCAACTTCGTCAATAACAGAGCCCGCTGTTCGATGATGCCATTGACGTATTTTTCCATCACCGCAGTTCCGTCGGGGTCGGTTGCTCGGAGAGCGATGTTAGAAGTCAACGACGAGATGTTGTAGGGATATTTCATGGAGTTGAGGTAAGTAGCCAACTGGGTATCGGAGAAAGTGATCCCCAATCTGATTCCAGCCAATCCAAACGACTTGGAGAGGGTCTGGAATACCACCAAGTTGGAGTACTGGTTGACGAGAGTCGAAACGGACTGACTGGTGGTATCAGAGGGAGACAAGGTGAAGTCTATGTAGGCTTCGTCCACGATGATGAGCCCGTTCCAGGCCTTGTCTGCAGCTTCGAGCAATTCGACGATTTTGTCTACGCTTAAGAGCTTGGCTGTGGGATTACCTGGGGAGGTCAAATACACCAATTTTATAGAGGTGTCTGCGGACAAAGCCTTCAAAATGGCCTCATTATCAGGCTCGAACGAAGGGTATTGCAACGGAACCTTCACTAGTTCCACGTCATTGACAGTAGCACAGATGGAGTACATTCCGTACGTAGGCGGACACACTAAGAGTTTATCTTTACCTGGAGCACATACACAACGAATCAAGAGGTCAATACTTTCATCGGAGCCTACACCTAAGCACAAGTTATCGGTTCTGAGTTTGTTGTTGGCAAAGTCCTGTACT
This sequence comes from Isabelozyma heimii, assembly GCA_030555995.1. Taxonomy (NCBI): domain Eukaryota; kingdom Fungi; phylum Ascomycota; class Pichiomycetes; order Serinales; family Metschnikowiaceae; genus Isabelozyma; species Isabelozyma heimii. The sequence goes on from JANIVW010000023.1 coordinate 111,890, forward strand.
TTGCCATTGGGCTTGCTATTACGAAGGTCTATGATCTGTTGTTTCAAGTCAATCTGGTGGGGGTCGGGGTATCTGTTCAATTCTAAGGACTGTTCTAAGGAGTTGATTTGGGTGAGGGCCGGGCCATGGGTGTTTTCGTTGGCGTCCAAGAGGATTCCGGTTTTGAAGTCATCTCTGGCGCATCTGTATGGCTCAAGGCCCAAGATGTTGGGTCTTACCAAGCTCTGGAAGTTGACCATAATGTAATGGGAGTAAGTGGTGTAAAAGTGGTGAGAGTGAACAGTTGAGCCTGATAAGTGAAAAATTGAGCCTGATAAGTAACACTAGAAAGTCCCACCGAAACCGCTCTGACTCATATTTGGGCCGGAAACTCGCACCAAGAATGGTTTATAGTCGTCGAAAGGCGAAATTCGCACCGACAACGGGCCTGACTCACATCGATTGGGATCAAATCCGAACAGAAAATGGGCCTGACTTAAATCGATTGGGGCGAATTAGTCATAAAGAAACTGTCGCACGAATTGATGATATGGAGGTACGAATTAGTAAGCGACGGCACGATATTTGCTGAGAAGTGTGGTAAGGGGCTGGCAGAGAAGTCTCCACTGGACGGGGAATAGGGCGAGAAGTGAACGTGGAGCCCTGTTGCTGTACGACGACGTAGACTGGACCTAAGTTTTGGGCTGGGGAAGGTTGGAGTACTGGCCGACTTGCGTAGCTGTGGGCTGTAAGAGGAAGGCTCAATTTTGGTGAAATTTTGCAATAATTGAGAAATTGAGGGCTGCTGAGGAAATGGCATGGGACCAAATGCCAGTTCAGTGAGAGACTCGAACGAGGGAATATCCACAATCGATGGCCGGTTGGTATGGGGGGAAAACACCTGGTCTTCTAGTTCACTGGTACTAATTAGTGGTGTTGGTCTGGGGATGGGCTGATGTTGCTGTTGATGGCGGTGATTGCGCTGCATTAGCCAGGAAGTCCACCAAACAGCACACCTTTTTGTAAGTCTGTGCCAAAAGGTACCAGGCTCTCGTAGACTGACCTGACCCATTTGTCTGTTTCTCACCACGAACTGGCCCAAGAGATGGTTCTGTTCTGCAGGTGACTCAGTTTCTGGCATCTGTAATGGCAGTCTCTTTCCTGGCTCTTCTATGAGCTCTGTGCTGTCGTTTTTTGTCCTTGTGTTCACTTTTCCTTTCCCTTTCCCTTTGTCTTTTCCTTCTCCCTCCCTTTCGTCCTTTCTGTCGCCTCGCAGGGTCGTCACGTACAACACTTCGTCGTCGAACCCCATCATGGTTTGTAAATGGGTGCAAACTAAATGGTGCACCACAAAAAAGTAAAACTCCAGAAAAAGACAATCGCGAAGAAAAAGCCAACTAACAGTTTTTGCTCAAGTATTTGACAGTTCAGCTTCTTCTTCCCCATCTATAGACCGCCATGAGTGTTGCATTACGCTACGATGCCAAAACCAAGGCCGTTGTGTTGCCCACCGAAGTAGAACACTTGGTTCCCCAACTCAAGCTCGACATTGATCAGCTCAATATCTTGACCCAGGAATATATCGCCATAGGCTCTGACGTGCCTCCCCCTCCAAGTCCCGAAACTTTCAACAAAGACTTGTCCAAAATGATCAGAAAGTTGTATGAAAGCGGAGTGCAATCGTTCAAACAGGGCAAATTCAACGATTCTGCCAAACAGTTTAGTATTGGCATTGAAATGATCTCCAGAAGACATAAGTTCGAAGCATTCCAGGGTACTTTACAGGAACTCAGTTTATTGTTAATGAGCAGAGCAGACGCCTATTTAAAAACAAAACAGTACTTACAGGCTTACAATGATGCTGACATGTTGCTTGGAATGATGATGTGCACCCCAGACAACTTTCTCAGAAGAGGTGTGGCCAACTACTTCTTGGGAAACTATGAAGCTGCCAGAGCCGACTACCAGCGTGGCTTGGCCTACGACGAGAACAACGAGAGATTGCTCACGGAGTTGGAGATTTGTTTAGATAAGATCCTCGAAGAAAACGGTGACCGTCTTTAGAAGGCTTTCTATAGTGAATGTATATTATGTGCTAGAATATTTAGCGTAGATGGTTCCATGCGGTCTAATGTCGGCCCATGTGGGTGGTCTACCATGCGTCCGAGGTGGGGCCAGTGCGGGTCCAATGCCGTTCCAACACCGGTCCAATCCTTCTCAGTCCTGACCCAATCCTGGCCAAAGATTTTTGCTGCCCGTGCGCGCCTGCTCCTTTCTTCAAATCACATTCAAAAACATTCACAGCAACTCCACGTCTCTTTCTCTATCACCATCTACATTCCCACACATCTTTCCACTCCATGTCGCAGCAGGCCGAGGTGATTTATCTCTCGGACGACAGCGATAACGAAAGACTCCCAGGGCCCAGCACATCTGCTCCTGTCTTTAATGATTACAGATATGTACCCAATCACCCTCGACGATTACCAGGCTTGGGGGAAGCGTATCTGTTTGATGCCTCTCGATATGGGCCTAGTTCACTGAGTACCGGAGACAGAAACAGTCCGGAAATTATTGAATCCAGCGACGACGAAGAAGGCGAAGTTCGTCCACAGAAGGAGCCACCTGCGTTGTTTAATGATCCTATCATCATAGATGAGAGTGGCAACAATTCTATTGATGATTTGAATGTCAGTGGCTTCGACTTGATAAGGCAGTTCAGCCAGAGTGCGGCGTCCCTGGCAGATGGGCCTTCCAATAAACACCAGGCTGACGAATTTTCTCACAAAGACCGGGCAACAGACCAGGCAAACCAAAGTGCAAGTATACAATCCTTCCAAACTCCTCAGCAGCTGCAGATACTCCAAAGCACAACCCAGACTCCAGCGGAACCAGCATCTATTTCTTCACAGATAAGACCATCCCTCCACTATCCTCGAGCTATATTCGAGTCAGATCAGCACCAACAACAGCCAGACCAGCACCAACAACAGCCAGACCAGCACCAACAACAGCCAGACCAGTACCGACAACAGCCACATCCAGACCAGCATCTGACACAACAATCTCGCCCAGAGCGAGCAACGGAGGTTATTGACCTTAGCGATGACGACGATATAATGATCCTAGACCCGGCCGAGGCCACTCGCACGGGACTCTTCAACAAAGCCAGGACCCACCACAGACCCATAATCACCCCGATACCCCCCTCGAATAGACTTGCATCGCCGGCATATGGAGGCAGCCCGGTGGTTGTAAACAACAACCCCTCCCCCGCCAACATGATATACATGCTTGGCTTGGAATCCAGTAGTTTACTTGCAAGAGAATCCTATCTAAGGTCAACTTGTGATAAACTTAACCGGGACATTCCCGCTCTTGAACGAACAGTGTATGATACACTTCAACAACTTCAACAAAACACCTCCACTCTCCTAGCTCTCTCTGACAACGATGAAGTGCTCAAACGGCATCTAGAAGGTAATATTCAATCTCTCCGCCAGCAACTACCGCAACAAAAGGCCAATCTCCAGGAAACAACCCTGCTTTTAAATAGCAGAACCATCGAACGGAGGAATGTAATCAACAGTCTACAGGAATTGAACGAAAGACGAAGACGACTTCAGATCGAGTCCATGCCATATAACCACCAACAACAACCGCCTTCGGGCTACGCCACCAATATCTACACCCGTCCGAACGAAGACGAAGTTGACCTTCAAGATCTATTGAACAATATAAAACCTCCAGAAAAAGAAGAAGAAGGTATGGAGTTGACTCCACCAGAACTTTCAGTTACTCTCTTGAAGCATCAAAGAATCGGACTCTCCTGGATGATCCGCATGGAAGCAAATAAGTCCAAGGGAGGCATTTTGGCGGATGATATGGGGTTGGGTAAAACCGTCCAGGCGATTGCCTTAATGGTAAAGAACAAGTCCGTTGATGAGGATTGTAAGACAAATTTAATCATTGGCCCCGTATCGTTGTTAAGACAATGGGCTGCCGAAATCGAGTCTAAGATCAATCCTGAAGCCAAAATTAGAGTGGGCATTTTCCATGGTAATAACAAGAAAACCCTAGATTCATTCAGAAAAATGAAACAATATGATGTAATAATGACATCCTATGGAACCTTATCTTCTGAATTCAAAAAGCACTATAAATCAGTGTTGGAGGCTTCCAAGGTAACGAAGGATCAGGATTTAGTGCCCGATATCGACTCGGGAGGTGCAGACTATACCTCCCCATTTTTCAGCAATGCTAAGTTCTACAGAATCATTCTTGACGAAGCCCAGAACATCAAGAACAAATTGGCTGTCGCTTCAAAAGCAGTGGCATGTTTGAAGGCCCAATACCGGTTTTGCCTATCTGGTACACCAATGCAAAATAATGTGGATGAATTATATCCCTTGCTAAGATTTTTGGCTATCAGACCATATAATGATCAAAAGAAGTTTTCCAAGGATATCTCGGCTCCAATAAAGTCAAAATCCAGCAACTATGACGATATTGACCGAGACCAGAGTTTAAGAAAACTCAGAGCACTTTTATCTGCGATTTTACTTAGAAGAACCAAAGACTCGAAAATTGATGGAAAGCCGTTATTGACCCTTCCAAAAAAGCATCTTTTAATGGATTATGTGAAAATGGATACTGAAGAAAAAAAATACTACGACTCTTTGGAAGGAAAAGTACAAGAGGAAGCTACCAGGTTAATGAATGCTAATAGAGCAGGAGCAGTGTCCAATATTTTGACCCTACTTTTACGGTTAAGACAAGCTTGTGTTCATCAGTTTCTAGTAGAAATCGGGATCATGAATAGTCAGGAAAAAGAATCCGATCCTCAAGAGAATGGTAGTTCAGACTGGGCAACAATGTACAGTAAGGTGCTTGGGCTTCTGGACCATATGGTGGAACAAATTAAGTCAGAAGTACATAATGGGTCCAATAATGGAGTGAAGCTTGAAGATGATAACCTCGTGAACCCTGAAAACGTCGACGAAGAAAACTTGTTCTCCTGTCCATTATGTCTTGATGTAGTTGGGTACGAGAACATTGTTTTATTTGCTGGATGTGGGCATATGATCTGTTCCAATTGTATTAGCCGATTCTTCGAGGACCGTGATCTAGGTGATGGTAGTCAGAAACTAGCTTCATGTATGACCTGTGAAAAAAATGTCAAAGGAAGCGATATTATTGATTACAATATCTTTCATAAAGTACATCACGAAGGTTATGATCTTTTGCGAATGAGACAGCATTATGGCGGAGCAAGCTCAGGCAAGACAACAGTAGCTCAGAAGATACTGAAGTTGATCCTGGAAAACGATGGATTTGTCCCGTCGGCCAAAATGGAGAGAACAGTAGAATTAGTGAAGGAAATATTTGAAAAATTCAAGGATGAAAAAATCATTATTTTCTCCCAATTCACTGTGACATTTGATCTTTTGAAGATATTATTTCGACACGAAAATATACCGTTTCTTCGATATGATGGTTCAATGAGTATCGATGCGAAGAATAACACCATCAAGGAGTTTTATCAATCAGATACTAAGGTTTTGATGTTATCATTACGAGCAGGGAATGTTGGGTTGACCCTTACATGTGCCTCCCACGTAATAATTCTTGATCCCTTCTGGAACCCATTTGTCGAAGAACAGGCCATGGATAGAGCTTATAGAATTGGTCAACAGAGGGAAGTGCATGTTCATAGAATATTGATTGAAGGAACGGTAGAGAACAGAATTATGGAACTTCAAGAAAAGAAGAAGGAGCTTATAGGAGCAGCACTTGATGAAAAGAGCATGCAAGGTGTTAGTAGATTGGGAAGAAGAGAATTGGGATTCTTATTTGGATTGAACTCCTTGAGCTGATGTATTTATTTCTTGTTTATATTCATTAAACGATCTATTTATCGGGTCTTTTCGGTTCTCTTTGTAAGTTTTCTGCGTGATCAGGAGTCGAGACGGAATTTCTTCACCTTGGATAAGTTTCGCAACCAGTCTTCCTCCAGTATTATTGAACCCTTGAAACACAATTCAGCGACTAATATCACTTCGAAGTCTACACCATACTTCGAAAGTGACCGACAGAGATAAAGAATTTGAAGTATGATTCCGTCTTTTTGACTTCTGGTATCAATTTCATTTCCTTCAGGATTAGATATTTCCGGGAAGTATAGCAATAGATCACGCACGAGAAGAGTTGTGAGGTTTTTAATGAATTGGTTAATTAAAATCGAATCTTCTTCTCCATTCCCCACAGACTCTAACCAGGCGGTAGAACTGAATATGGCATTGTATATCGATAGTGAACTGAAGATGTGTTCACGGTAGATTTCTATAAATCTCTTCAAATAAGTCTGTTTGTTGAATGATAGGATTGGTTTTAAATTGGAAATTTCATTGGTGATGAATTTGAATCGAGCGTTGAGGTAAATCATCTTGAGGAATTTGTTCTTTCTGGTGGCTTTCACTGCTTTATCCTGTTCATGTAGATCGTTAGTACTATTTTCAATCAAGTCGGGTTTATTCAATATCTGGAATATTTTCAAGATATTATTTTGCTTAAGATTGGTGTTTAATAGTTTGATCAATCCTTTCACCATAAGCTGGAGTTCTTGGTCTACTTGGCTCTGAATTGTACGGAAAATCGCTAGCTTCGGAAACCTTATCACTAGTGTTTGAGCTAACATCGAGATCTCCAACGATTCCTGGAAATTTCCTTGTAAAATGCACAATTTACAGATGGTAGGAAGTTCAAGGATATCTAACACGGAATCAATGTTGGATAATACCGACGTATTTGACTTGGCAGATGCACTCAATCGCTCATTCGCCAGCACCTGGAATCGATTGCTATCGCCCTTTTTATCGCTTGGTGGTGCCAATAATTTCACTACCTGGTCAACTTCATTGCTTAGGCCGTTGCAAATAGCATCCTCCACCAGTTGTAGATCTCGACTGGTGTCTATGATGAGGTCACGGTTGTTGTTGATGACCGATGCCAACTCGGCATTGATCTGGCTGTACTGATGGTCAAACTCGGCGATTTCTTCAATAAGTGTCTTCTTCAGCTGGTTGTCGTTTCTGGTGGTGGTGGTGTAGACATCTGTCGATAAAAGATCATCGTTGATGAGAAGCTCTTGTAGGTAGGTCTGCGAATCGAGGACTAATTGTGGGTCAGTCTCAAGGCATTGGACGAGATGAGGTTCCAATTCATCTTTGAGCGCATTGAGCAATAGCCCGGACATTGAGGCGAGGACGTGTATGCTAGTGGAGAGAGAGTGCAAATATTTCAGTTGAAGTATGCACTCTGGCGTGTGCCGGTGTACGGATCGGCAAATGTTTTTCTGGTGCGCTTATGGTGTACGGCTCTCATCCTCGAAGGGCCATGTCCGGTGGTCAATCAATTAATCAATCTACCATCACCTACAATCTCCCTCCTGGGTCGACAACAATCAAACAAGTGAGTGACATCCAACACCTTTTATCGCATACGATTGACTGTTAGAAGACTGTAGCAAGTATGGAAGGGTTATTTTTCAATGTGGACAACGGGTATGTTGAAGGAGTGGTTAGAGGCTATAGAGACGGGTTACTAGGCAACAACCAATATGTGAATTTAACTCAATGTGACAATCTCGAAGATTTGAAATTGCAGTTATCAGCCACGGACTACGGTAACTTTTTGGCAGCACAGTCTGGTCCATTATCGACATCCATAATCCAAGATAGCTTATCCAAGAAGTTATACCAACAGTTTCAATATATTAGAGCCCAAAGTTCAGGTAAATTAACCAAATTTTTGGACTTTATTAGCTATGGATATATGATTGACAATGTTTCTTTGATGATTACTGGAACTCTCCACGAAAGAGACCGTTCTGAAATCTTATCCAAGTGCCATCCGTTGGGTTGGTTTGATACTTTACCCACATTATCAATTGCTACTGATATTGAGAGTTTGTACAACACGGTGTTGATTGATACTCCATTAGCACCATTTTTCAAGAATTGTTTGACTGCTGATGACTTGGACGATTTAAATATCGAAATTATAAGAAATAGATTATACAAGAATTATTTGGAAGGATTTGTTGAATTTGTTGAAGCGGAATTCACTTCTCCTGACTCAGAAATTATGTTGAAACTCCTCAGTTTTGAAGCCGACAAAAGAGTGATTAACATTGCCCTCAACTCCTTGAATAATGCTGACCTTTCTTCAGAAGATAAATTGTCTCTCTTCCCCTCCTTCGGTAAATTGTACCCAGTGTACCATTCCGAGCTCTCTCAGGTCGATGATATAGAGCAGTTGAAGCTGTTGGTGGAAACCGTAGGTGAATACAAGGAATTATTCAGCAGTGTTCAAGATGAATCCAGAAACATAGAAGACTGGTTCTACTCATTGGAAATGCAGTACAACAAAAACGCATTCACCCAACAATTCACTTTATCTACGGTGTATGCTTGGTTAAGATCTAAGGAACAAGAAATTAGAAACATTACTTGGATTGCCGAGTGTATTGCCCAGAACCAAAAGAACAGAATCGAAAACTACATCTCGGTGTTCTAGAAACATGAGAAAGTTTTTCCTAGATAGAAACCCAAATCTACTGCGTATCATAGTTCTTCATTAATAGTGTTCATTACTTGAATATAGGCCGTAGGGTGCAGTTTCTGTCTGTGCCGTTTCGTGAACTCTTTATCAACTACTATACGATAAGATTGTATGGTGTACGGATGTTTATCTGTACTATTTAGTCTCTTCTTATCTTCTCTTCAGTCAAGTCGCTGTTTCTATTTCGTATGACGATGTCCCTTTTCCTACCGTCGTCGCAAGGTTCTGACGGCCCGGCAGAGGCTCCGGTATCGTTTACCGCGTCTACTAACCAGATCTCCCACTTGGCAGAGGTGTTTTCCTCCATAACCGCGGTCAATAATCAGGCACTAATGATCATCTCGCCTAAAGGGTTCATTATTTATAGTGAGTACAACCACATTTTGAACGTTCAACTACGAATTGACCCATCACTATTCTCTACCTATAGTATTTACGCGGATGAAAGCGTAGATCAAGAAGATCTCCAGCTAAAGTTGGGGGTAGACATCAGTCTTATATCAGAGTCGTTCAATGCTGCAGCTACTTCAAAACTCAGTTCTTTAGGTGGTTCCAGTGCCGTGGATAATGTAATTTGCTACATTTCGTACAAAGGAGAAGGTTTTCCGTTAGTCATTGAGTTCGAAGACAGACTAATAAATGAAAAGATTGAATTCTACACCTTCCACTCAGACATGACATACCCATATGACGATATCAACTCCGATCCCAACCCTGAGGTAGAGAACTATAACTTGGTGATCAACCACAGTGAAGTTCACTTTGAATTGATCTTGAAAAGTGACGTTTTGGCTAACTTACTTCAAGATTTGACGCAAATTGGTACCATTGACTTGTATATATTTGTTTCTAATAAGCGTCGAAGACTTGGTGAAAGTTTACAAGCATCTCATACGCGAAATGGTCGTGGTGCTGGGGGTCATTCGTTTATAGAAAATCAATTAAACTTCATATCCAAAGGGTTGATTGGCCATCTGAAGTTGTTATTCCCAAACAGCAAAGGATTGCTTGAAAAGCTTAGTATTTATGAGAAATCAGGGACAGCAGATAAAATGAATGCCACCAACGCTTCTTTGATAACATGTTTCAACTTCAACAACTTCATCAAGATCTTCAAGGCCGTCAAATTATCGACTAAATGTAAAATAATGAAGGATTTGTCTGGGGTGCTATCATTACAGTTACTTTGTAAAAATCCAAAATTGGCCAATTATTCCGGTACTCTCATCACATTCAACATGCTTGAAATCACAAACCTTACAGGCCAGTACGACGAACCAGAAGAAAACCGATTGAATCTCAACAACATATTTGATGATGATTTTTACGATTACATTCACGAATACAATCAAAACGGGAGTCTTGTTGGCGGCTTGCCCCTAGTTAATGAATACGAGGAGTTGAATGATGGGGTAAATCCGACTGTGCCTCCACTCTCTTATGCTTCCTTTAAACAGAGACCTGGAGATAAGGATAGAGAGACGCATGACGAAGAGCAAAATGACGTGAGAGGAACCATTGAAGTGCCGTTGTTCTTTTAAGGAAGAATTTCGTATGTCGTCGGCAATAAAATTCAACTTTGCTCAAGAAGTGAAGCGCTTCACATACCTAAAGCTTGAATATCGTGATGTTGTGCAGAGAGTGCTGGCATATTAGCATGATTTATTATGTCTACGAAAGGACTATTCAAGTAGAGGTTCATTATCATATCTATACAAAACTCTGATGGGCCTATCATGGTCACCAACAACATATCACGCATTCTTCCATTCAAAACTAACCAGAACCTCGGAGATACTTTTCTCGAAACTAGAGATAGGAAATTTTGAAGGCCATTTGCACCGTTTCCTTGACTTTATCCTTGAGGTTAATCTTTTTCACATTAACAAACCTGGTAGCAATGAATGCGATAATGATGATGACAAGTATGAGAGGAGAATTCTCCTTAAGGTAGTTTTTGGTGAGATTGAAGGTGTAGAGGAGATTGGCCAATAGTTTGCTGGAGACCTGGTTTTCAGAGGATTGGACGCTGGGAGACTTCAGACGAGATTCCAGTTGTTGTTGATCTTGTATTTGCTTAATAGAGCGGTAGTTTAGATTATGCTTTTCCTTTAATTCTTTCTGTTTCAAAAGCTCTTTCTCTCGTTGTTGTTGCTCTTGTAGCTTACGTTCCTGTAGCTTCTTCTCCTTTGTCTTCTCTTCTTCCAAGTTGGTTTGTTTCATCTTCTCTAATTGTTTTAGATTCTCTGACACCGATGATGACAATATCGGGTTGGTTTCAATAATCACCTTAGCATCATTATAGAGCTTATTTTCGACCAAAATTTGAAACACGTAAATTTTAATCAACTTCTGGATTTGTTCGTCGCTTTTTTTGGTATTGTAGTCAAGAGTATAGTACAACTTGTTGAACTGATTGTAAGCGAATTTGTCTTCACCCGGCACCAAGTCATTGATGGAGTAGTAAACCAAGAACAAATTCAACAATAACTCCAGGGGAACGCGGTTAATATTGTCTCCGTATACTGAAAGAAGGTGATTCAATATTATTTCGTCTTTCAAGTCCTTGATTATCAATTGTCTCTCTGGCTTTGGAAGGGTTAGGGTGAATTTATCATTAGGGTTAATGAACAAGCCAATTTCTGTCAAATACAATTTTACAATCTTGATGAAGAGCGCTTCGTCGATGACTCGGTTGCTTAAGCTGGAAAAGGATTTGGAAAAGAGCTTTTTGGTCAATTCGTAGGACGCTTCGAAGTTTTTATTGATGAAAAATTTGTGGGCTAATTTATAGTCTTTCTCGAAGATGCTGGCAGGCAACAACGAGTCCGAGAGGGAAACAGCCCGATCACCCATTGTGCTGAGAGTTGAAGTGAATAGCAAAGAAAGGGAGTGGATATACAGAGATCCGAAAGAAAGAAGAGTGGATAAGGACGGATGTTAGATGCGAAAGAAAGAAAGAAGGTGATAAAACTGTGGGGTTGGGTTTTTCCGGTTGACGTGCGAAGTAATTTAACCTCGGGCTCAGGATCCGAAAATATACTGCGAAAAAATTTGTGTTATCAAATGAAAATGTCGTGACATGGAAATTGCCCTATTATTACTACAAAGAGAGCAGGTCATATGCTTTTTTTAGAAGTGCAACTGGTTGTGGTGACCGAGAAAGGAACAAACGCTGTCGTACTACTCATAGTAGTATTTTACTATGTTATTGCATGGATGCGAAAAAGCTAGGGTCCAAGGCAGGACAAACTACAGAAGAGAAGCGATGTAGATGTAAATGGAAGGTCGATATGATAGATATTATTAGATAGTATTTATTTAGTAGTCATACAGGGTAGTATTCGCTGGGGCAGCTTGAAATTTGTGAAGCTAGGGAAATAAGATGTTATGAAGAATTAGTAAATCGTGAAGTCGGTCATTTGAGGTACTTTTGGAGTCCCGAGTAGGAGACTATATGCAAGTCCTACTCTTCGTATCGTACTTCTGGTTCCCCAATTCCATATTTCGTGTACTGATAGTTGTTGAACCAGCTTCTTGCAAAGAAGAAGACCACTCCCAGAGCCAAAACTCCCGTACCAACCACCGGGAAACACCAATAGGGAATAGAAGTTGCTGATGGATTGGATGGAGGAACAAACGGGAACAATGCAAGAAATAAGTTCGCTATGAGGAATAATACTATGCAGAATAATGGGGCCGATATAATCTGATTCGAATCATGAACGCCGGATTGATTTTCAAGTGATAACAAAGAGTCGAACTCGGTGTACGCCTCGTCCTGAGAGTCATCAGCCGTCGGTTCTGATTCGTCCACAAGACTTATGTTGTCCTTGAAAGTTTCTGCATCCCGGGTGCCGAAGTTGAACGAGTAATTGAATTCGCCCCAATGTTCGGATTTCTTGTTAAGTCTCAAGTAAATGAGGCCAATGGTAATTGCCAAATTAATCCAGGTGCCAGGATAAATGTATAAGTTAACCACGAATTCATAAATTTCCGACGATGGTGGTGCTACCAAAATGAACACTGAAATGGCCCAATGGAGCAACAACGAGTGGTTGATGTTGGAGAAGTATTTGGAAAACGGAATGTAATTGTTTTTTGCCAATTCCTGGTTGACATACAGGTGAGCAAACGAAACCACCATGACGTTTCCAAGTGTAGACGATGCAATTAAAAGCGGTAACACTTTCGAGGTGATGCTATCACCAAATATCTTATTGAAGAAGATACCAGCGACCAAGACACCGCTATTGAGTAGTTCGTGTTTGGGTATCACAACCAAGTAGCTTAGGATCACCAAGAAGTAGAGAACAGTGACAAGGAGCACTGCTGCGGGGGCAGCAATGGTGAGAACATGGTACGGATCGTCGATTTCCAGGAGCACGTAATTGGCATTTTCCCAGCCTTTGAACGAATAGATGATTTCAAGAAGGGCCACTGACACCGAGTAGAAGCTGTTATCTGCTTTTATAACAGCAGGAGGCTGTGAATGGGGCACCTCGATCCATCCAAGAGCTACGAAGGCCCCGAGAATGATAATTAGCACCAACACCAAGATCTTGAACACGCCCAAGAAGTTGAACAATGACGTGCCCTGGTTGGGGTATTTGATGTGCAACCAAGTGCAAAATGTAATCACCCCTACTCCAAGCAATTTGGCGTCCCAGCTGTTTTCATCGGCCTCGACCCCGGTGAATGCAAACCACACGTATTTCCCAAATGCAAAAGAGTTCCCGGAGCTAAATCCAAGTAGCACCATCTGAAACGCGTAGATACACCCGCTCAAGCCCTTGGGTTGCTTGAATACGCGGAGCAAGTAGTTCTTTTCTCCTCCGTTCTTGATCGGGAGATTCAACGCGTACTCGAGATAGATTATGAGGCCACTAAACACTATGATGGCTCCGAAGAACCAGAGGAAGAGATAGAGGGGGATGTTCCCACCCACGTATCGAAAAATGATCCCTGGGGTACTGAAAAGGCCGGTCCCCAACATCTTATTGGTGATGAGGGAAATGCATGATAATGTGCTTAGTTTTCTCGTCCGAGGTGTTTCATGTAGATAGTGGTGCAGAGAGCTCGACTGCCGGCGATTGACACGATGGAGCGATGATGCAGATGCTTCCGAAGGAAGCAACGTAGGTGGCATGAAATCAATGAAAAGAAGGGTGCTGAAGCTGTGGAGGTTGGTTTTTTTTTTCAGCCATCGTTTTGAGTCACCTCGTTATCGGTGATTTCACGTGAATCAAGTGGTGCACGGGTTCATGAACAAAGTATATGAGAAGAGTGAAGGGAAGCAGTTGAATTGCCTTTGGCCATCTGTGTTGCTCTATTTCAACTCTATTTCTCACCTTTCCCACTAGAGCATGATTAGTAAAACAGTCTCCAAACCTTTTCCTTGCTTCCCTTTTTCTTTTCTAGTAACGTACATCTCTTCAGCAACATGAATAACACTATATTTTACCAACGCACATTACAGACACTCAATTGCCTACAACATGATGCTTATGATAATATCCTATTGCCGAAAGTTTGGGGCCAAGAGTTCTGCCGTACTGGAATCTTTCGATGCACTAGAAAGCCCTCGTATATTTCTTGGTACTTCCTTTTTCTCCAACTACTCCTTGGCACAAATGCTTGTTGCGTTCTTGTAATGTTCTTGTAATCCGAACCAAACAAATATTTATATGTGCCCTCTAGCTGTCTACACGAGCTCTTACGGTTCTCACTACACTTGCTCTAGTTTCTATTTCGTATCATTCATATCTGTAGTCTATAAACATATGCCCAGCATCGTATCAGAAATGTTTCTTTAAGTCAAAACCTAAATTGCTTAAAGAAGATACAGTAATTTTACAGGAGTTGATAGCATCCCACTCCGGTTTGTTGTGGTGGTACAATTCATTAATGTCGTCATTATCACTGATCGGAGGAGGTTGGTAGTTTTTGAGGGTTTGCTGATAGTAGTACGACCGTTTATCCACGTAGGTTGGTTCATCCTCAACTAACTTCACTTCATAATTGCCAGTAACAATGATTCCGTTGTCTTCGAATGCTAATTTGGGTAAGATGATGCTATTATTGGTATCAGGTAAAATTTCGTAGTCAATGACGTCAAAGACAGGGTTAGCTCTGCTGGCTTTGGAGTTGATGTTTTTAGTGAAACAATGGGAATTTTGATGATTTATGGAAGGGAAGTTGATGTTTAATGCCAAATTGGCTGGAATGGTGGAAAAGCTATTAATGAGTTCAATAATCTTATGATTGATAAATTGAACATTGGTTCCGAAAACATTCTTTTTCAATGTCTTGCTGAGCGATTCTTGTTGGATATTGAACACTTGCTCATCTTGGAAATAAATGTGGTGGTTGTCTTCAGTTGACACGGCAATTACAGGATGATTTTTGATCTGAGAAAGTTTAATCATCGATTGTAAGCAATTGTCATCATCACTAAACATGCTGTTGATGTCGTAGTCGTTGGTAGTCAAGGATAATCCTTGGTTTGGACCCATAATCACCAAATCCGGTTTGAAATCAGGGTAGAATGTTGGCAAAATCAAGTCATATGCAACCAACAATGACTTCACTGCAGGTGAATTGACATACCAGATGGATTCATCAAGAGGGTCTTGACCATAGAAGTCATTTTTAATGAGCTTTTCCGAGTCGTATTTGGCATCGAAATCAATCTCATCTCTTCTACTAATGGCATTCTTGGCTCCTTTGGGTAACGACACCAATTTCTTGAGGTTTCTGAAGTAGGTCTGGTGCACGGATAACAAGTGGCCAAAGTCACCACCGTCATTCACCATCTTCTCTCCTCTTTTCGCTTCATCCCCTTGGTGTAAGTTATTGTATAATGGTGCCACCATCACCACGTTATGCTTCTCGGCTTTCAAAGCAGAGTAGAGCATACGAGTGTCCTTCGACACCCACGAGTCCCTGCTTGTCAAAAGAATGTTGAGGGAGTACGCTTGTTGCACGAGCAATAACAATATTAAGAACCTCATTTGGCTTCACTACTATGGTGAGAAACTTATTCTCGTCTGACTGGCATTCATTTTGCTTAAATATAGTCAACAGACCATGTGGGTCTTGAACCCGGCTGCTAAAATTTAGTTTGCCCACATGGGGCTGATTGTAATAAAATATTAGCAGCGATGCGACCTCGTGCGTAAAACAGTCGCCTAATTCGGAAGCGGAATCTGTGACATTTGCTTTTGTCAGGGCAACTACCTGAAACCCACCCTGAGTCACAAGAGAAAACGCAATTACAAGATCTTTAATTACATCGCACGAGGTACCCACGGATGTATGGCCAAGAAAAGGGAAAAAAAAAAAAGAATGGTCCCTAGCAGGATCGAACTGCTGACCTTGGCGTTATTAGCACCACGCCCTAAACCAACTAGGCCAAGGGACCGAGATCTCTGAGAGTAGAATCTTCTTTTGTGGTATGGCTTTGTGTTGTAAGTCATGGTGTACGGATTTATTTTCAATCAAATATATAAGAAATACACAGTAAACAACTACCCCGTTCCTTGTTAGGTATGGTTGAAAGGTTCTTATAGTGAGTTCTTTAAAATGTGCATGATTATTTATTTAGCTTTTCCAAATACACGTTGTTGAAAAAGGTTGGTGTGTGCAGAGTGGTCTGCCGATTACTACTCCATTTGGGCACTTGAAATTACAATAGAAGAGGTTAAAGGTTAAATACAAAAGACAAAGGGACGGTTGCATATCTGCTTGTTATTTAAATTACTGACCCCTTTGCCGTATAATTTTAATTCTGAATTTTGTTCCCGCAATTACTCCTAATTTTAACTTTTCGAGTAATTTTTCAATTTTTCACGACAAATCCTGATCAAAATAAATTGGAAACACCCACCTCTATCTACACAAATGATCAGATACTATCTACAACAAAAAAGGAGTGATCAGGGAAGCCCTATTTATGGCTAAACCTTCCAATACACTGATTCTGATGCACACAATCGTTAGCAGAACACTCGTAGTTGTCATTTATTAGTCGCTATTTATTGGTTACTCGGTAAAGTTCCTTGATCGCCAGCTTACACTGTAAGAAGGCCATAGCTGCCTTAGTAGTTGCCTTTTTCTTTGATTTGTCGTAAGCAATAGCAAGCACCATATCATTAACCCTTAATTCCGCTTTATAAAGCTGATCATTACCCAATGTAGTAACGTAAGTCGGAGAAGTTCCAATGTTATGACCTAAAAGAGCATACAATTCATTTTTGGCATCCGTTTGAATTTCCTCATCATCGCTCGCAATTAATGGAAATAATTTGTTTGGTGACGGAGAGGGAGAATTGTCTCTGGCATTTTCAGCTTCACCAAACGCATTTGCAGGTACCAATGACTGGGATTTGATAACTGACTGCGATCTGTCGGTGTTCAATCTGATTTGCACATATTTTTCCAATAGTGGCTTGTTTTTCAATGCTTTCATTGCTGCTCGTAACCCTGCCTCTTTCAAGCCTGGAGCCACACCTATTCCTAAAACGTCCGGTCCCATAGTGCACTTAATTGTATATGGTTTTTCTGCTCCATCGCCTGTTTGAGTGATAATGTACTGGGGGTGAGAAGCAGCAGTACCAATTAACGAATATAGTTCTGATTTCGCATCTTTATTGATCTGTTCAACCTTTTTCAATTGGAAATCAAAGGATTTGAGCTTTTTATCCAACAAGACATTCAACCAATCTTTGATTTCCTCAAAATCAAGTTCATGTTCAATTGCCAATGCTCCAATATATGCCTCGAAAATATCAGCAAAGATCTTTTGCTTTCCTTGTCTCAAAAATTGATCATGAATATTACTCTTCAACTTTTTATCAAAGCCGTACTCCAACGAGAATTCGGTCAAGGTGGCATTATTGACCAAAGATGATCTGATCTTTGACATGTCTCCCTCTGTGGCTTGAGGGAAACGATTATAGATGATGACCGTCACCAAGTTATTCAATATGGAATCGCCCAAAAACTCTAATCTTTCATTATGTGAGTTGATAAGTTCCAGTTGGTTGAGATACGATTTATTGTTTATGGCTGACTTATGCATGAAAACACGATTGTACAAGTGTGGATCCTTAATCTGGGGCAAGGGAGGGTATGTTTGCTCGGTCGGAGTTACTTCAACAGGCTCTGGAGATGGGCTCTTACCGCTATAAGTTGGAGTATTATGAGTTGACGAAAGTTCTGACTCCTCACTGGATTCATCAACTTCTACAGATTCGGCTAAAATTTGGTCAAAAATCTTCAATTTGCCCTGTTTATACTGGGTTTTCAATTTGGCAGCCAACAGCACCAAATGGTTCTGTTGAATGTTTATTTTGGCATCAGGCTCGTTTTCTTCCTTCGCAAGGATTTCGTTCAACTGCTTGATGTTAGGAGCCTCATTAATGATAATACGAATCTGTTTTTGGAGTACTCTGGCCGCGTATTCTAGCTTGTAGGCCTCCACATAGCCAAAAGGCTCATTGTCTTCACTTAATTTTGTTCTTTTGATGGTGGATGCTATATTATCATCTTCAAATTCGACATCATGTTTGTTGTTGGTTTGGAGTGAAGGAGAAAAGTTCGAATTAGTTCCCGATTGTATATCTGGGGTTGTATAGGCAGTCAGTGTAAGTGTGTTAATGAAATCAACAAGACCAGGGTTTTCCATATTCTTTCTTCACAAATACTTTTCTGAACAGTATACTGTGGGAGTGATGAAGATTTTAGTCAGTTTGTTACTTTTTTTAAGCTTGAAAAGAAAAGGAGTATGAAAAGTTTTTTTGTTTAGCATTTTATGATGCTACAGGCGTTAAGATTTTTTTTTTTCTTGTATGAAATTTTGCGATATTTTCTTTTAACCTCTCAAGCTTACAAATATAAAAGGGGCTCTTTAAGTAAGAAAATGTCACCACTGAATCGAGGGGAGACGAGCACAACCGATTTGAGCACCGCCCGTGTGGAGATCCGGCAAAAATGTGCACCAGGAGTAAAATTTTATCAAAATTGGGGAGTATACTTGTGGTGTACGGGTGGATACTGTATCGTGTGCCAACCAACGCATTTTGGGTAAGTGAAAAATTATGAAAAATTCCTATATCGAATGTTACTGCAGTTAGTTCAGCTCCACCAAGCAATGATACTGGGATATTTCAGAAGCATTAGACCGTTGGCGGTGTCCAGCTTATGGAGCCGTATAGGGTATTCCGGTTTAGTTCGCCCCGCTGTGGCTGCTTATAGTACCGCCGCTCCCTTCGACAAACAACCATACGCCAAACTTGAAAAGAGAAAGACTGCTAAAGACATTTTATCGAGAAAAACTTTCTTAATTGACTATTACAAGTACTTGAATGACACCAATGAGATCTTGTTATTTGTCCACCATAATAACATCAACAAAACTGATAACCAGAGGATTAGATCCGATTTGAAGAAACACGGTGCCAAACTTAATATCATCAGAAATAACTTATACGAAGTGTATTTGAAATCAGAACATGAGTCAGATCCTGCCAGTACCGTAGCTACACTCAAAAATAGAAAAGTTAAACATCCTTTGGCCCCTCTTTTGAATGGTCCTACTGCTCTCATTACCATACCAAACTGTGATCCTGTCGCTACTTCGCAAGTTCTCAAGATCATCAATGGTGCCCAAGAAAGATTGATATTGATGGGTGCTAAAATCGAATCACGAATCTTCGACAGTGACCAAGTTAATGCCTTCAAGTCGTTACCTTCAAAAGAACAATTGCAAAGTCAATTGGCTGGGTTGTTGACCGTTTTAGGTGGTGCCGGTTTGGTAAGAACCTTGGAATCCACCAGTAACGTGTTGTACTTAACCTTAGAAGAACGTCGTAAAGACATGGACTCTAACGATTCGTAGAGTCTTCTTGACATCATATATATTTCTGTACATAAAATTTCACACCTCGCGATATAGACCCGTGCACCACATTATTTAGAGCGAGCGATAAGTGAAAAATTCGAGATGAGATGAGCTGGAGATCAAAGCCACAGCCACCTTAACATGTCGAACGGAAAGGCCAAAGGCTCCGGCAAGGGAGTCAAGAAGGACATAGAGACTCAGAGAAGGGAGCAGAAAGCAGCGGCTACGAGAAGAAAGAAATACCGTGACGAAAAGCAGGAAACCAGAGAGTTATTGAAGTTTGCAAAGATGGAGAGCACACCACCTACGCAAGACGAAGAAAGCACTGATGCAATCAAGTTACCCAGAAAGCGTTTCTATCGTCAAAGAGCCCATGCCAATCCATTTTCGGACCATAAATTGGAGTATCCTCCCAACCCTGATGCTATGAACTGGGCTCCATTATACCCCAACCACTACGACGAAGCCAACAACAAGATGTTGAAAAATGTTGAAATTGCGGATATCGGGTGTGGATACGGTGGATTGTTAATCAACTTGGCCACTGAATTTCCCCAGTCATTATGTTTAGGAATGGAAATTCGAGTACAGGTCACTCACTACGTGGAAGACAGAATCATTGCGTTAAGAAACCAGCATAAAGATGACCCCGTGAATAATTACCAGAACATATCGGTTTTGAGAGGCAATGCAATGAAGTTCATTCCCAATTTCTTCCAAAAGGCCCAATTGTCTAAGATGTTCTTTTGTTTTCCCGACCCACATTTCAAGCAACGGAAACATAAGGCCAGGATCATCACTAACACATTGTTATCGGAGTATGCATTTGTATTGAAGGAGGGAGGAATAGTTTACACCATCACCGATGTTGAAGATTTACATCTTTGGATGGTGAAGCATTTGGATGAGCATCCATTGTTCGAGAGAAAGGATAAGGAATGGGAAAAGCAAGATAAATGTGTGGAATTGATGTGGAATTCTACCGAAGAAGGACAGAAAGTGACAAGAAACAATGGGGATAAGTGGATTGCATGCTACGAGAGACTCCCCACACCTGAGGTGTAGTGATGCTAGAGAATGAATATTTGATTAATTTTGTAGCGTTGAAGTATATTCATACACACAGGAGTTGCTGCAAATCAAAAAAGCATTAAAGAGAGGGAGAGAGAATCAGAAAACAAATAATATTAATATACTATCATATTAGAATAGAACGAACACCGGTGTGTGTTCAGCTGTAGACAACAAAGGCTTAGAAAGAGGCATGGGCTTCTTCAACTTTGGATTTACCTTCTTCGACTAAGTCGTCAATGGTGGAAGGAGAGGAAGTAGGAACATCAGGGAACTTGGAAGCGCCGGAGGTGGTGGCAGTTGACTCTGGAATACCGGCGAAGGAAGTTGATTTATCAGAGCCAACGGTGGAGCCAGCGGTTCTGGTTGGGATTTTGCTGGAGATGAAGGAACCAACAGGGCCGGTTTTTTTGACTAAGGTGTCGATGTGAGGAGCAGCTTTTTCGTGAGCCAATTTAGCGTATTCACTGGATTTATCTTTGGCCAATTTGGAGTATTGGGCGACAGCGGCATCGATTTCCTTCTTGTTCTTGGAGTAGACGGCAGGAGCAGTGAATGCAATCACGACAGCAGCAAATACAAGAGTGTATAAGGAAAACCAAGAGGTGACCTTGTACAAGATGTAGGAGAGACCAGCAGCTTTCAAGGTGGTTTCGATATCGTGGGCGTAGATGATTTTTTGGAATTGTTGTTCCAATTCTTCATTAAACTTAGCAAATTGCGGTAAGATGTGGCCATTGACGTACTTGGCGTAAGATTTAGGTACTCCTTTGTACTTGGTAACGAAACCTTGGCCGGTGACCAATTTTCCGGAGTATTCAACAGCAGCAGATACTAGAGAATGTTAGTAGGGGAGGACAAGAAGAATTGAGACATGAGAGGAAGTTCTGATCCAGATAATTATCAGGTCAATGGCTTCGCTTCATTGTCTAAATGCAGGCAATAAGTATACATACGTAATAAGCCAATGTAGGCGAGATGGAAGAAAACATTGAACAAGTTAACTTTCTTGAAGATCACCAACACGGCAACCAATCCACCAAACACCTTTCCGGTTTTGATTGGGTCTTTCCAGGTAAGTAAATCACAGTAGGAGGTGGAAGGAGCAGCGGCAGGAGTAACTGGAGTATCAGACATTTGGATTCAAAAGGGTCAATTAATAAATAGTTTGAGGTTAACAATTACAAATGTTGAATTTGAATTATCAAGGAGATGATATCAAAGAAAAGCAAGTGAATAGAGAAAAGAAAGAAGGAAAGAAAGGGAAAAAAAAAAAAAAGGTGGAAGTAAAACTTGAAATTTTGATTTTAACGAGGAAAAAGAGGGAAACGGGAGGGAAAAAAAAAAAGAAAAATGAGACAAAATAAAAGTGAGACCGTCCGAAGATAAGATCACAAGACAAATAGGCCGATCTGGGTTGAGGATCTGGGTCGAGGCAGGACGCAGCCCAGGGGGGCAATAGAGGGAAAGGGGGCCGGCAAAGGGGGCCCCAGGGGGATGGGTGGCGCTGGGAGGCCACCTGGCAGTAGTGGATGTAGGTGGCGGTGGCCACAGTTATGGACTGGTGTTTGTTAGATGAGAACGAGGGGGGCAATCAGGGGCTGGATAAGGAACAATAGTGGCGAGGTAGCGTGAAGATTGTATTGTGCGGGCCCAGCATGGGCCCATTTCTTGTTCTCGTTGCCAGTGATGGCCCCATTTCAGTCCGACTCGCGCCGCTCTGGCACCAGTTTTTCGGCCTAACCTTGTGCCATCTCCTCTCTGATTCGCACTATTCGGCCCATATTGGGCCTATTTTCACTTTTGCTCGTTCCACTCCCCCGCTCCTCTCGCCCCGTTCCAATCGCACTCGCCCCGCTTGCGCCCGTACCGCCCCTCGCTTATCTCTTATCGTTGCTACAACGGTCACAATTGCTACGCACTATTCATTCTTGCTATGTCATCGTTGCTACAAACCCAGCGTCCTCAGCTTCTTTGCTACAAGCTCAGAGCCCTCAGCTTCTTTGCTACGAGCTCAACAACCTTGTCGGCAAACCCGTAACTTCCCTGGTACCCTCCGCCCCCAGCACCGTAGTTATGGATCAACCACTCATGGTGCGGGTCCTGTTCGACTCTTACCCCAGACTCTCTAAAAGGACGTAAGCCCACACCAACACGAATGATGTCGATTTCGGTCGAATTGTTCTTGTAGCTGGGGTCCAAAAGCTCGGGTGCGTACTTCGTGGCCCGGGAGATGATTCGCTGCGTCAACGACTTATCTTCCTCGGTGTTGGTGAATTGCTCGTAGAAAGTGCCACCAATTATAGTTCCTCCTTCTTTACGAGGCATCATGTACAACGCCTCGTATGGGTACTCGGGGAAACTCTTCACACTGAGCTTGACTTTACAGTTGTTTCTAACGTGCAAAACCTGGCCCCGAACCTGGTACGTGCGTTTTTCATCTTCCACTCCCTGTAAGCTTTTGGCCAATAGCCCGGTTGCATTGATGACAAAATCGGCTTTTTCGCCCGAAGAATGATAGTACAACGCTTCCTGCGCCGACTTGAGCTTACTCACTCGCTTGACAGTGACCCCCAAGTCAGCTAGTTCCTGGAGTAAATAGTGTAAGTAGAGCTGGGTGGAAATCACCACTCCGTCGTATTCAAACGCAAATACAATGTCTGGAGGTAATTTGGCCCGGTCTAAAACCCGCACATTGGCCAAATCTTTGAACCATGGAATCAACTTCTCGGTATTTCCGTTGACTTCGTCTACCGCAGCCTGGTTATGGTAGATGACGTTCGCCACCTGCCATACTCCTGACCGAGGTACCTCCTTCCCCAAGCGGCGGAACTCGTGGTACCCTGGGGTATCAAACTGCTGCAACCGAGCGTCTTCGTGACTAGCAAAAGAGTGCCAATTGGCCCCGGCATGTGGCGAGGTGTATTCCAGGTCATAGTCCCCTGGTAAGTGTTGGCCGATGACAGTGATGTCGTACGAGGAGTTAGATCTCTTCAATTGGAGGGCCGAGGTCATTCCCACGACCCCACAACCTAAGACAACGATTTTCTTTCCCATGTTCTTGAGAGATACAGTGATTGATGATGGTACCACTATTTGGAGGTGGAAATCGGAAATCGACGATAAGATCGCACCTGCATACCAGACAAAAAATATATCAGACAGAAAATATCCCTAATGGGAAATGACAGCCATGCTTCGGCATTAGATCAAATAACCTCGGAGTTAGCGTCGAATACTGTGTTAGTGGCAAAGACACCTGAGCTCGTCAAGGATTCAAACAAGGCTTCTATCTAGCGTGACCCGGGATGCCAGGAATAAACCGGACAAAACCAGCCAGTTGACTACCAAGGGTACCATTGACTACCGCGGACCCCTAACTTGACTACGGCAGAACAATTCACTTGACTACTGCAGAACAATTGTTTTGGCTACACCTGACTACGGAAGGGCCTACCAGTTCTCTACAATCAGAGCAGCGTCTTTTGCTAAACCATAGCCAAAGCTGATGCTCGCTTCTCGATGCTGCTCGATGCTAGTGCTACGTCATCGGGCGCTCATATGCATGCACTACGATACACTCTACGAATGAACGACATTTCCAGAGTTTCCACACGCATATCCGGACCCTCCATCTCTCTTCCCTGCTTTATTGTACGGAAATGTCGCATAGACAACATGGCTGCAACCTTTTTTGCTAGAGTGCAGTCTTTGGTGCGGAAATGGCTGGCTGTTTTTATACGAGGAAAAAATGGCTGCAAACCAGCACTGTCTACGCACAATCAGCCATGAACCATTTGGCAGTGTCCCAGCCATCGATGTGCATGGGTACTGCAGTCAAGAAACAGTGAAAAGCGTTGAATGTGCTTTCCATGATATGACTTCGCACATTGTTGCGGTTGTGTTCACCTTTCAGGACTTTTTAGCTTCGTCAATGCACAATTGGTGAAATCAGCCTCAAACTTGCTGGCCCTTTCTACCTGACAATACCACTGTCAGCCATCATCAACTATTGCTCGGCATTTGATGGAATATAAAGTATTCTATTTTTGCTCTTCTCTTGTAGTGTTCCTGTCAGTCGTACTCGTCTATCCTACTATTACTTTCCTTAAGTTCTTTCCTAAATCTAGTCTATCCTGAGTCTAGCCTTTCCTTACTCTAGTCTTTCCTTACTCTAGTCTTTCCTTACTCTAGTCTTTCCTTACTCTAATACTTCCTTACTTCTAACTTTAGTCTTTACTTACCAATCTTTCCTTCGCCAATCCTTTCTTCCAAATGTCGGCCTCGTTCAAAGCATTCTTGCTCTTGAGTGCTTTCACGTTCTGGTCTTCTTTGGCTCATGCTGATGAGACCACTACTATCACCCACACCAACTATATCACCCCTGACTGTTTCAAAACTAATGTCGAAAATATACTCTCCAATAATCCTTCAGGACTCACTACAGGAATTCCCATTGTATTTGTCTATGCCAACGC
This sequence comes from Isabelozyma heimii, assembly GCA_030555995.1. Classification (NCBI taxonomy): domain Eukaryota; kingdom Fungi; phylum Ascomycota; class Pichiomycetes; order Serinales; family Metschnikowiaceae; genus Isabelozyma; species Isabelozyma heimii. The sequence goes on from JANIVW010000023.1 coordinate 136,943, forward strand.
AGGAGACGATGACGATGACGATGACCCAACTCCCTCAACTGTGCTCAGTACTTCCACTTTCAAATATACCGTGAGCTCATCATCCACTGCTACTCAGACCACTACATCCTGCTTCAACAAGAAGTGCACCACTTCTTTGGTTTACTCAGTTGTGCCTCACACTTACACTACTACTGGTCAAACAGTTGTCACCACCACCAAACAATCGCCTAAACCTCCTGCTCAAACCCAGTCTTCCGTTACCAAAGGCAAATCAACTCGTTATGAGTACGAGACCGACTCTGTTTGGGAAAGTATCAATGAAACAAAAACTGGAAGCGGAAAAGTAGTCACCACTGCTCAAACCACGACCAAAACGGTGTTTCTCGCAACTTCAACTCCAAGCACTATCTACAAAGGTACTACTTCCACTGAAACCATTACCTCAACCCAATCAGATCCTTTATTGACCGGACCTGTGGTGAGCAAAAGCTTAACAAAATCGATTGAAGTTTCAAAGATCACTGACGGGGTAACTCTCAGCAAAGCAATTAATTCGAATTCATCTGTTATGTCCAATTCAACTGCCAGATCTAATTCCTCTGCTGCTGACCTAGAGACTGCTGCAGCAAATACCACATCAACCATCGACTTGAGAGTGACTTCCTCGTCTGCTTCCAGGATACCTACATCCTCTCCTGGCTATGCAAATGCTACTTCTCATAGATCGGAACTGGAATCCCTTAGTTCTGTTGCTTCCTCTTTGAGTTCTGCCGCTTTGTTGTTGACTTCCTTGTCTTCTTCCTTATCTGCTTCTTCGTCTTCTTCTTCGTCTTCCTCCTCTTCTTCTTCGTCTTCTTCACCTTCTAAGGCTTCGTCTCAATCGGCAGTTGAAACCCAAGCTGCTGCCGCACTTTCTAATTCGGTTTGTCTGGTGAGCGATTTATTTGCAGCCATTGATACTAGTGCACCTCCCTCAGTATTCACAAGAGGAGAGTTGCCATTAACTATCCCAGCTGGTGTTAGCAATAATGGAGTTCCTTACGAGACCAACAAATTCTACACTAACTTGATCCTCGATGATCAAACTGACATGGTATGGTCCTACCCTTATGGCTTGTTCTGGAAAACCCTGGACTATTACGGATTTGGTCTTCAACACACCAATGTGTCTGACCGGGTGTTTGGCTCAGAGAATACAAACAACAAGGGAGTGGATTCATACTACTACAATCCTATTCTCAATGCGGAATTGGTCATTTCGTCGACATCGTTTTCTCTGGACTCCAACCATTTGTTTGTCACTGACCTGAAATCAATGTCAGTGGTTGCCAAATTGTCTGCTTCCAGTACTCTTGGATCTGACTATGTGGAAATCCCAATCGTGCAGGGTATGGGTCTCGTTACTGCTATCTACCATGGAGGTTTGACTGCTCGACTCAACTCTGCTATTGGTGTCAGCAAATTGGTCCAGGAATCGTCTTCAGTATTGCCCTCCTCCACCTTGAAGTACCGGGCAACACTCTTCAGCGAGGTGCAATGGTTGATTTACGTCACCCTCCCTGATTCGAGTACTTCTTTCAAATTGAGTGCTGAAAACTCTTATTCTATCGTTGGTTCGAAGTCAGTGGATGGCCTCATCATTCAAGTTGCAGTGGCTCCCGATGATACCTCTAAGGACAACTACTACGACCAAGTAGTTGGTCTCTATCCTGTGCAAGTAGAGCTCCAAGGTTCTGTTTCTGGCTGCAGCAACGCCCAGTACGGCTTCAAGTACACCACCGAAGGTACTTCTGCCTCAGGAAAGACAATGTTATTTGCTCTTCCTCACCATGTTGAATCTCTTACAAGTATTATTAAAAATACTGCCACTGGCATCAAGCTCTCTTCCACAACCAAGGGAGACATGTACGGATACTTATCCAATTCGTTGGAATTTTCCGAAGCATTGGAAACCAGCATTGGGTTCCTTCCTTGGGCCCAGAGTATGACCAAAGATTTAACGTATACTACTGCCCAGTTGAAAGAGCTTGCCTCTGCTGCAAATAGTGAATTGGCAGTCGATATCGACCAAACTGTGCAATCTGTGGACTCCACTTACTCCTCTGGGAAGCTCATTGACAAGTACGCTTACATTTTGTTGGTAGTCAACGACATTATCCAGGACGAGGATGTTTCGAAGTCGACTTTGACAGCAATGAAAGAAGCATTTGAACCATTCTTGAACAACAAACAGTACTACAAGTTGATGTACGACACCAAGTTTGGTGGGGTGACTTCCACTGCTAACAATAACGGAGATACTGGGGCCGACTACGGTTCTGGATACTATAACGACCACCATTTCCACTACGGGTACTACGTCCATGCTGCTGCGATTGTCGGCTATGTTGATAAGAAAATGGGTGGAACCTGGGCCGACGATAACAAGGAATGGGTGAATGCGTTGGTCAGAGATGTTGCCAACCCATCCGAGAGCGATAGTTACTTCCCTGTTTCACGTATGTTTGACTGGTTTGCAGGCCACTCGTGGGCTAGTGGACTTTTCTCCTCTGGTGACGGTCGGAACGAAGAATCTTCTTCAGAAGATTATAATTTTGCTTATGGTATGAAATTGTGGGGTAATGTTATCGGCGATGGTGCTATGGAGGCCAGAGGTGGATTAATGTTATCTGTTATGAGCCGGGCCATGAACAAGTATTTCTACTACAAGTCTGACAACACGGTGGAACCATCCGAAATCATTGCCAATAAAGTATCTGGTATCTTGTTCGACAACAAGATAGCCTATACTACTTATTTCGGTACTCCAGCCGATCACCCAGAGTACGTGCACGGTATACACATGTTGCCCATTACTCCAGCGTCTTCATTGATCCGGATCCCAAGCTTCGTCCAAGAGGAATGGGATGACCAAATATCCACTTTCATTGGAAATGTTGACAGCGGGTGGACAGGTATTTTGCGTCTTAATCAAGCACTTTATGATGCAAAAACCTCCTATGACTTCTTCTCATCAGACTCCTTCTCCAGCAGCTACTTGGATAACGGCCAGAGTCGGACCTGGAGTTTGGCATTCTCTGGTGGTGTTTCCAACGCACTGTAATTGTAGGAGTGGGTGTATAATAAGAAAATGTGTACAATATAATATGACTACTGTGTGTACAGTAACAATAAAAATATGTCAAATTATGCGGCAAGTTTACGATAATTTTATGACGTAGTGTACTTTCATACGCGAGACTGAATAATTTTTTTTGAAACTTCAATTCTGGAAGGCATAAGATTCACAATATATGATATTAAAGGCAACTTTAATGCTGGCTGGGGAATGCAGCAATGAAATATTGTAGCTATTGAGGGTGCTTGTCTGGGTTGTCTAGTACAGGCATGTATGCACATATTATTGCACCTTTTTGGCACTGACTTTGCAAAAAGACAAAAGAATGAAATACAAGCAAGTAAGTGAAATGTCAGAGGAGCATTCATTGCCTAGGGAACCTTTCCTGACTCTCTGAAATTTAGCAGCCATTGCGGAGCCGCTGGCAAAGCAGCCGGATGTACGGATCTAGAACATTAAAAATCAGCGCGACTATTTTCACATTTCGATCACTATTCCTCTTCACTTCTTTGCATACCATGTTCTCTTTCGCCAAAAAGCTCGTGGATAGGCTTGAAGGGACCAATGGCGAGCCTAAAGCAGACTCCTACTTCAAAAACGCCCTTCAATTGAACAATAAAGGCTACGCTTTACGCGTCCTCAACGTCGTTCCTCATTCATTGGCACATCAACTTGGGTTTGAATCATGGTTCGACTACGTGGTACGAATCAACCATCACGAACTTCCAATGGTGTACCCTTCGTTATCGAGCTACAACTACAGCATCAATGATGATGGGTCCATAAACTACGGCGGAAACACCACCCCCGAACAAGCAGGCTTGGTTGACTACCCCAGTTTGCAAAAGGAGCTCGCTTCGATCGCCAACAACGCCAACGGGACCCAAATTGTTGTTTTTGACGTGTGGAGTGCCAAGGGAGGGGTCATCAGACAGATCCGGGTACCATTAGATAAATTCGATGCTGCCAAACTGGTAGTAGAGACAGGCCTGGTAGTGGAAGACCTTTTCGCTGACGGTTTCCAACAAATTGGGCTAACATTACAATCACAGCACTTGAATACCTCGACCTACGTATGGAGAATCCTCACCACGCATTCACAGTCACCAGCATTCCAGGCCCAGCTAATTCCTTACTCCGACTACATCATTGGCTGCGACTCCGCATTCCCTGATGAAGTCGACGGGAAGGGCCTTCTTGCCAGTGGAGGAGAATCGCTTCTATCCAGAACCGTTCTCAGCTACTACAACCGCCATTACAGGCAGAAGCAGGAAGATGATATCCCCATAACGTTATATGTTTACAATCATGACTACGACATTTTACGCCCAGTTACAGTGAATTTGTCAAGAAACTGGGGATCGGGTCATAATAAGGGAATATTGGGGTGCGATGTTGGTTACGGTTTACTACATAGAATCCCCGAGGTAGTGGGCAAATTCGATAGTAACGACATTCTTGACGATGTGATCTTCGAGACAGACCAGACTTTCCTGTACAATTTGGATCAAACACAAGAACCAGCAGCTCCTCCTCCGCCTACTGATGAAGCCAATACCTTTGTTCCTCAGCACGTAATTCCTCCTCCTTCTCAGGCTGCTGACGGGGCCAACACATTTGTTCCACCACCACCTCCTCCTGGTGGCCGTAAGAAGAGGACCAGCAAGGCGACAGCTAATTTGGACGAATTGAACGACTACATGAACGAAGAATTGGCCAAATCAAAAGAATCGGAAGTTCAGGCTGCTACGGGAGACGGCTCCGCTCCGCCACCACCTCCTACCTCTAAATAGTTAGCTTTTTGGACCTGGCTCCCGAACAATAAAAAGGCAATAAGAGTCGTTCTCTTTTTCTCTGTAGGGTAATAAGTATGAAAGCAAAGTCTACAAAGGGGCTTTTCTGTAGAATGAATACTTGTTGACTGCGAGGCTCACCAAAAAAAATTTGCCTTCACCCAGACTCGAACTGGGGATCGCCTCATTACGAGTGAGGTGCCTTACCAAACTTGGCCATAAAGGCATATTCTAAGTTTTGTACGCCATAGCAGCATTCATGTGTTGTCATAGAGATTTGAAAAGATTTCGAGTTTTTTACTCCCATGATGTGTTTCCTCAAGATCATCTGGCCTCCCATACTTATGAAATATAATCTAGAAGTAGTAGAAGAGACAAAAAATTAAATGAAAATGTGTTCAACCTCTTCAACCAGATTTTCTGTCTCTTAGGGTTTCCTTATAAATCTCCCAGTATAAATACCTCTATGTAAGATAGATGTTTCTTTTGATGTAAACTAAGCCTACTCAGGGAAATGGACTTCTTTAATACACCTAGAAGTTGCTACTTAGAGTGAGAGATGGTTGAAGCTGCCTTGTGAAATACTACCTAACATTCTTTACTACAATCCCACCATAACTTGTCCTAACGCATGAAGCTATACAAATTCTTTGTCCTGTATCATTTCCGGATCCGATCCACATGTTTACACAAGTATCACATACTCAGTGCGGTCACAATCTTATCTATTGCACCTGTGCTGTCAATAAGATTCGCAGTCGAACCAATTGCACTCTTCTAAAACATAACGTTACACCAGGACACCCAGCACTTAAGACATACGATCCTCCACTCTTCACTATCGTCTATTAGCTACATCTTGCACTATTGTGGCCGTCCAATTCTCTATCTCAGTCCCCCCCCCCAGCTCACTTCTCGTTTTGACTGCAATAAATTTTAATGCGAATTTCCCACTTCGTTGTCCTCGCCTAATCGGGAAGTTTGTGCAACCCGAGACACATTTTGCACCCTCCATTCACTATAAATATACAACCTGCTTCCTTCAAATAAATGTTGAAACCAGCGCCAAAATGACAGTTGAATCTGAAAAAGGAAGTATTTTCACGTTTTTCGAAAAAAAAGACATCCCCCATGCCGCTGCTGCTCTGGCCTGCGTCATCATCTCGTCGTTAGGGTCACCGCTTCAAACAATCTTCTATGGGCAGGTTTTCTCAAAACTCTCCTTGTTCCTTGGTCCCAGTGATTACTCGTATAGTCAGTTGACTACTGAATGCCGGTTGTTGTCCGGGTACATTATGGTGGTGGGTGCTGTGAGAATGGTATTCTCGTGGTTAGGAATGTTCCTATGGATGCAATTTGGTGAGGTCCAACTGGGACGGGCTAGGGCTGCAGTATATAAGGTCTACTTGCAAAAAAGCTTCTCGTGGTACGACCAGCAACATGGAATTATGGGTTCAACGTCTCAAATAAATCGGTGCATGGAAGAACTTCGGACCGGTACTTCCCAGGAAATAGGCCAGTTAGTCAAGGTTATTGCTTCTATAATCACTCTCTTCGTCACTGCGATGGTTTATTCGTGGAGTTTGACGTTAGTTATCATTGCAACCACACCTCTAATGGCTCTATGTGGATGGTACTTCGACAACCTAACATTCAAGGCATCCGATAAAGAGAATAGTCTCGCGGCCGAAGCTTCGACGGTGTTAGACTGGAACTTTTCCCACGGTGACATTGTACGTATGTTCAATGGGAAATACGAAGAGATGGTGAAGTTTGAAAAATTGGTCGACAGCTCTGCTCTGGCCTTTTACTCTCTTGTGAATGTCGCTGGCATCAACATCGGTATTTTCAGGACTTTGGCATTGATATCTATTGTTCAGGGTATGTGGTTTGGTAGTTATATGATCAAAATGGGGAAACTACAGATCAATAGTGTTTTCACGGCCTTTAGTTCATGCATACTTCTTGGTTCAAATATCAGTATGTTATCGAACCTCTTGGTGACGTTGAGTAAGGCCCAGGCCGCTGCTGGGAGAATAAACGGGGTCTGTGCGGGGGAGAAGACTAATACTGGTATGGAGAAGGAAATCGTCAGAGAAGTGGAACCTGCAGTGGGTAACATTATCTTCCAAGAAACCCATTTTCAGTATGGCTCAGACCGCAAGGTGCTAAACGGGATCTCGTTCAATGTACAGCCCAGACTAACGTTCATAGTAGGAACGTCTGGCTCAGGCAAGTCAACCATCGCACTGCTCTTGATGAAGTTCTACATTCCTACAGAAGGCAGCATTTCCATCGATGGGTACAAAATAACAACATTAGACAATGCCTGGTTACGTCGAAATGTCTGCTTGGTTGATCAGAGCCCGGTGTTTTTTAATGGCAGTGTAACAGACAACATCGCAGTGGCAGCAAATGAAGATAACCAGTTCACCTGTGAGGCAGACGTCACTGAAGCAATGTCGTTCGCACGAATAAGATTCAATAGAGCAAATATCAGTGCTCTTTCTGGTGGTCAGAAGCAGAAGATTGCACTTGCTAGGGCCCGTTTGAGAGATCCACCAATATTGGTGCTCGACGAAGCGCTTTCAGCCATCGACGTCAGAGACCGGCTGCAAATTTTTGACAGCATCAAGAAATGGAGAGCCGGCAGAACAACTGTGGTTATCACTCACGATTATAGTCAGATTGGAGACTGTGATGATGTTGTGGTTTTAGAAAAAGGCTCAGTGACATACCAGGGGGATTTTGGTGATATCAAAAACTCCTTGAACTGGGAAATGGCCCAAGATGCCACCAACAACAAGACCAAGGAAATATCCAACGAGATGGTTGAATTTGGTGAAACCTCTTCTCTTGAAAACAATAAACTCGAAATTATGTCGGTTTGGTCCATTTTGAAGTACTGTCATAGAAATATTGAATCCAAGCTGTTGCTAGCTCTCGGCCTCGTTATGTCTGTCTTGAGTGCTTTAGCCAGTCCAGTGTACTCGTTCTGCGTGTCCAAGCTTCTTCAGGCTATGGTAGATGCTTCACTTGATGTCAGAGGAGTTGAACAGGAATTGGTACTTTGGTCGGGAATAGTAATCAGTATCTCGTGTTTCGACGGTTTGTCCCATTATTTATCTATGTACATTCTCAATTATGCCAGCGAGAAATTCATCAACAGCTTACGAAAGCTTATCTTCGGCAAAATCAGTGAGCAGGACATGTCCTTCTTCGGAAGCTCCTTCTCCCAACCAGCAGAGCTCACAAGCTTGCTCATGAACGACTCTCGTGATATGAGAAACCTCGTGGCTGACTTCTTGTCCGTGACAATCAATTTGGTCGCCATGCTTCTCTGCGGAACTATCTGGTCAATCGTTGCTGGATGGAAGTTAGCGTTGGTGGGCATTTGCTTTGTACCATTGACTCTTATGATAACTGCAGCTTATAGCAAGCTCTTGACCGTATGGGAAGCCCGCTACAAGCACAAAATTGTCGAGGCAGAGAACTTCAATCGTGACACTGTAATCGGGCTTAAGACAATTCTCAGCTACGGCCTCCAGCACAAGTTCACACGCACATTTCAATCTCACTTGGATTCAGTGAAGGGTGTAGCAACTAGAAGGTCGATTGCAACTGGCTTGGGCATTGCTCTGAGTGAACTATGCACCTCGCTCGCAACAGGCACAGTATTGTATTATGGTATCGTTCTCGTGGGAAAGAGCGAATACACCCAGGGAAGTATGCTTCAGGTGATAACAATTCTTACTTTCACATTAGCAAATGCTGTGAGTTTGTTGGATGAGCTACCAAACATCACCCGAGGCCAGAGAGGTGGCACGTACATAATCAGGCTTATGAAGTTATGTCCCTCACCAGTGGAAAATAATGGCTGCAAAACGGTTGCGAAATTTGAAGCCAGCATCAGGTTGGGCAGCGTTAGCTTGACTTATGACTCTGAGAACACCAAGGCATTAAAGGGTGCAACATTCAATATCTTGGAAGGACAGAGAGCTGTGATTGCTGGTCACTCAGGCTCTGGGAAGTCCACAATAGCTTCGGTGATGATGAGATTGTACCCCATTACTGACGGTTTTGTTAGAGTATCAAACTACGACATCCTGGAGCTCGATGTATTTTGGTTAAGACAGAAGATATCTATTGTTCCTCAACAATCTGCTTTCTTTGAAGGAACAATCTACGAGAACCTTGTCTATGGTTTAAACCTGACGAAAGTACTGAAACTGACTATTCTCAATGCTTTGGACCTTTCCAATTGTCTGGACTTCGTTACATCCATGAAGGATGGATTGCACACCAGAATTGGCAGTGCTTCATCACCTAAGCTATCTACTGGACAATTACAGCGCTTATCAATTGCTCGTGCTCTCGTTCGAAACCCTCGTATCTTATTACTAGATGAATGCACAGCGAATTTAGATCCTGCAAGCACTCTCATAATTAAAGACTTGATAAGTGACAACTTGGCTAAGATCAGGGGATTGACCATTGTTTTAATCACCCACGACAAGACTATGATGACGGTGGGAGATAATGTAATAGTTATGAGAGACGGCCTAGTTGTGGAGCAGGGCTCGAGTTTTTCTTCCCTCTACAACCTTCATGGAGAACTCTACACTCTAGTGAAGAGCTGAACATACATATGTTTTATTGGCGCTAATACCTTAGCGAAAGCCGATCACTGTACATATACGTATATAATTAATCTAAAGTTCAATAGCTATGAGACACTGATGAAGTCCTCAGCCTCAAAAGACTAGATTTTCACATTGATGTATGGCACCTCCACATCCTCACCATCTTTATCATCACAACAAATTTCAAATATCAAATTCTTCACATGCCCAGGCACTTCCTTCTTACTGACCTCTTTGATTAGTTGAGTCAATGGTAATGGCAATCTGTCCTTCACCTTTTTAGGTGGAAAGAATGAGGCATATAATAAGGAAACGTTATGAGATAACATTGAGATTTCTAAACCTTCTTTTTGTTCGAAATGATCAAGAAGCTGTTGTAAAGTGATGTCACCAGTAATTTCAAATCTATCCCAAATCTCATCGAATTCTTTGTCGTTGTACTTCTTTCTTGGAGATTTAATTGGTTCCGAAAATCCAATGAATGGTAACGCAAGGTTAATGAACCCATTTTTGAAAAGTTCAATATTATCATGTTTAGCAACTACCTTATACAATTCAAGACAAACCAACCCGGTAACCAAAGCGGTAGTTGTAGCAATAGCAGGAATGATTTTACCTGCGACGAATTTGGTTTTATGCGCATCAACAGTTTCAATACCATAATTCAAAGCTCTACAGTTGGATGCAGCAGTAATGAATTCAATATGATGATTGGTATCATCATCTTTTTCAAATTCAATAGGAGTCAATCTAAATCCAGCCAAAGCAGATGGCTCGGGTAAACTAGCAGCAATTTTCTTGATGCTTGATTCGTCATAACCTGCCAACTTCTTAGCTTCTTCTTCGGCTTCTTCATCGTTTGCTGCAATCTTAACTCCTGATTTAGGAACAAATGGTGCAACCTCTAAAGAATCCAACACTTTCTTATAATCTTCAAATGATGCTTGGGGCTCTTTAAGACCATAAACAAATGCTAAAAGATTGGCACCTCCCACGATAAAGTTGAAATGATCCTTGTTGTTGATGTCAAATTCCAAAGGGTTTGGTGCTCTCTTAGGTCCAGACCAGAATGGGGCACCAGTAGAGGTAGTTGCATCCGGAGGGAAATTGTATAATAATTGTTTGATTTCATGGTTATATTTGGTTTCAAATTCGTTTCTAGCCCACTTAATGCAGTCCTCAAAAGAATATGGACGGTTGTTTAAGTAGTTCGAGATATTCTCTAAAGTACCCTTTATATCCGGGTTTTGTTTCAAAGTTTGCTCCACGTAGTTTGGTTGACTCAAGTATAAATTGACACTTTCTGGTGAATCAACAAAATAACCTTGAAACAAAGACTTAGACCAAGCAATGGTATGGTCGATCTTATTAGGGAATGATCTTAAGGTACACAATGGAATAGACTTCTCTGGAGGATCTTGAGAGCTGGAATAAGATTCGGTTAAATTTGGAATGACAATTTGAGTATTACCTTTAGTTCCTAAAGTACCGGATTCCAACAATGGTTTCTTGTAGAAAATACAACGACGATCAACGTAAGTTCTGGCATCAACATTATCCAAAGCATTGGTGACGATATCTAATCCATTCCAGAAATTGTCATCAAAAATATCTTCAGTTTCGGGACCTACTTTATCCAACTTTGAGCTTAGTTTACCTTTCAAATCAGGGTTCATTACTTGCACTGCATGAGAAGCGACATCAGATTTGGCTTTGCCGACATCTTTTGGTCTGAACAAGAATTGTCTATTTAAGTTCGATTTTTCGATAGTGTCGTTATCGGTAACGGTGATTTCACCGTTGGGGCCAGATCCCAATCCCATCATAGCCCAGTTCTTCAACATTTCACAACCAATGGCACCAGAACCTACCAAGAATACCTTCAAGTTGGCAATTTCTTCTTGAAACTTAGCACCGAACACTGCAATTTGTCCATCATATCTGGTACCCAACGGCTTTGTGGTTTCTGCTGTTCTTGGATAATCTTCTTTTGAAGGTAAAGATTCCAAAGAGTCAAAGTACAACCATTGCTTGATGGGTCCAAATTTAGACGAACAACATTTAAGGACTTCTTGTGCAATTAATCCACCAAAGAAGGCTACAAGACCAGGAATATCACCGGATGCCTGGAATGATAATTCACGGAGTAATTGTTCATCCACTTCTCCATCTTCACCCAAAATACTTGGGTTCTGAGAAGCCAATTGTTTCACCAAAGTAAGGAACTCACTGGCATCTTCCTCGTTGTGTGCTCTTGGGAGGCTACCATTTTTAAGTTTAAAGGCATCAAGCGCTTGAAATCCCAAATGGTATTGAGCTGGTCTATCAAATTTGGCGAAATCGGAAACCACGAATTCAGGATTAGTTATTTGCTTGGCAAGAGGTTCAAAACTCATTTCTTTAGGAACTTTCACTTGTTGGTATAAACCACCTTTGACGTATTTACCATAAGACTCATCAATCTTTATTTTGTAGGCATAAGGACCTAAGACTTCAATTTTATGAGGATTACCATCGTTCAACTTTGGCATGCCTTCTACTTCTGAGAATTTGACGTAGTCACCGTCTTGTAATCCATGTCTATTGTCATCAAGCATGGTGACGGTACCGTCACTTTCTATATCAGATACAATACCAGATAATGGTTCTTCCCCGGTTTGATCTATGACGGTGAATTTTTCACCGAAATCCACGAAGATTTGTCCGAATAATCCTCTAATATCAGCATTTATATAACCAATGTTGTTAGCGTGAGTGATTTGGTCGATTTTGAGTTGTTGCTCTATGGATATGTTGGTGGTGACGATACATTTGTATTGGGTCAAACTAGACTCGTCCAAGTTAGAAACTACTGAAACAGGAACATAGGCGTTGAGTTCAGCGAGTTTTGCTTTCGATACTTCATCTGTGGGTTTACCGATATCAGCTTCGCTCAAGAAGAACTGGGTAGATAAATCTTTCAACTCTACAGGTGAAGGATCATACAAATCCAAGGATTTAACCCCGGCCAAGGCAACGTTCTTGGCAATTTCAATACCTAAACCTTTGACACCAATGATTAACACGTTGGCGTTTTGCATCTTCATCATGGCCTCTTTACCCAAGACATACAATTGTCTGGAGTACAATCCCTCATCAATCGAGCCTTGAGGAGGTGAGTCAACTTGCATATTATCAGACATGTTTACGTAGGAAATATTTCTGATGGTGCAAAAGAAGAGTAGTATAACTAATACATCAGACATTACAATTGCGGCGACGGTTCTTTGGAGAAGTCGTGCGCGGGATTGACTTATGTGCAGGATACTTAGTAATCCCAGGATGAAGGTTGCAAAACAGTAGTGAGAGGAATATGATTACCAAGAAGAAGAATAAGAGGAAGCATAGGAAGAAGCATAGAAAAAAGCATAGAAAGCAGAACATTTCTCAAGAGAAGTAAGTTTAGGGTGTTCTGTAGTAGACATATGGTGAGTTAGACCCACCACAGGAGAAGGAAAGGTGCATACTCGTACTCGAAAGTTGGTAGGGGGTTAGGATCTGATGTAGGGTGTGCTTCCAGACTCCCATTTCGCTTTCACGTGGCGGTTTGCCTTCTTTTTTCTTCGGTATGCTATTAGATTAAGTTAGTAGTTATAAAATTAGTTTAAAAAATATTATATTATTTTTGTCTGATAATCTGCACTAAAGCGCACTTACATTATTTTTAGTCTGTTTCGCTCCCAAAGCCTAATAGGAGTATCGGAAGGTGATGTTCTCAATATCTGTCAAGTCCTTGAACTCAAAGTCATCTCCCATCTTTTCGAGCCATTCGTCCTTTTCTTGTTGGCTGAGATTGTCTCTCTTCTTATTTTCTGTCACCGAAATAAACAGCACTAATCCCACTAGTGGGATACAAACAATGGTCAAGATCAACAACACCACATAAGCCGTATGGAATGATTTGACCAATTGGGGTCCGATTAAACACCCGACAGCAAAGAAAACCATAGTGAGGCAGTTTCGGTAGATACGCTTGGTGCTGTTAGCAGTGTTTGCAGAATTCCACGAATAAATCATGGTAATAACACAGGTTCCCACATTAATCAAGTAAACCGCAAGTAGCTTGCCTATTTTGTTCTTGCACGTTAAAAGCACAATGTAGCCAATTATCGCTGGAATCAACATCGATACGAAAATCGAATTCCTGAATCTACCTCTGAAATGAGCACAGAGATAAGTGCCAATAGTGATGGCTAAAATCGTGGAAACTCCCAAAGGCATTTGCATTAGAGCCGCATGTTGATTGGAGAAACCAATATTGGCAATCATCGACACACTGAAGGTTAACACGGCTCCCGTAGGAATCATGGACACTAATGTCAAAAGAAGCATAGCCCAAGTATGTTTATCATGTAGTAACAACTCTTTCAACTGCTTTGGTTTGAAAGTCTTGTTTTCGGTACCTGTTTGGTTGTTTCTGATATTTTCCAAAACCAACTTCTTTTCATAGTTGGTCAAGAACTTGCAGGAAATAGGGCTATCAGGCAATACTATGAATGCATAAGCCCCAAAAATAATCGTTAATAAACCCATGGTTAAAAAGAAAATTTGCCAAGATTGCAAGCTTGTTTTGGTCGAATCAACTTTTTGGAAGCAGAAAGAAAGGAAGCCGCCCACAATAGTGGCTGTACCAGCTTGAATAGTCCACCAACAAGTTCTTCTGAGCTGTTGAGTTTTGTTGAACCACATTCCGGTAATTAAAACACATCCAGGAGCAACACAACTCTCAAATAACCCAAGTAACGCTCTGACCACCATTAACAGAGCATAATTGTTGCAAAGAACATGAAACACGACGACAATCCCCCAGCAAATGATACATGCTGAGAAGAACTTAGCTGGAGGGAGCTTTTGGAACAAATAGGCACTCAAAGGCTCTCCAACGATATATGCACAATATAAAATGGTACCTAAGTCACCAAATTGGTTGGAGTTGGGCTTCAAGTTTTTTTTGATCCCCATAACAGCAGCATAGTTTAACAAACTTTTGTCGATAAACTGGAAGAAGTAAATTCCACAGAGAATTACCGAAACCCTCTTGTCAACCTTCTTATAGGTTGCCTTCAACGCAGCTTGAGTATCAGGATCTTCGAGATCTATAGCTACTCTTTCAGAAACTTCATTCTTCGAGCTGATGTCGACAGAGTCCTTCTCGTTGTCTGTCACCGAGTGTAAGAAGTCGTAGGCTTCGTCGTACTGTTTCCCCATAGATGCGAAATCTACTTTAGACAATAAGTGAAATTCACACGAGAAACCTAAAATCACATCTCAGATCTCCACTTATATATACTGATCTGTAAATTGACTCTCAGCTCAAACGGCTGAACGAATTAGCAGCCATATAAAAGGCCTCACTTCGAAGATTTGTAAGTGCATGCAAGCAATTATGCATTTAGAGGAATAACCTTGCGGTACGGGTCTAAATATTTCTGGTGTATGGGTGCACATCAAGGAAGCAAGATTCTTATGAAGGCCATGGCAAGAGGGGCCAGAACACTTGTGTAGTCACAGACGAGTGATGGCAGCTGGCGGTATTTGAAGCATGACTAAACTTTAGAGTATTTTTCACGTTACAGTAATGCACTGTTGCTGAATCACGAAGGAGTCTACCGTTGGCATGAACGATTGATGTACAATGCATTATTCCCTGATGACGGAAGGACCAGGGCCCTTATGCTGATGAAGTATAAATTGCAATGATCTCATCATACGCAGGAGATATTATAGCGGACTAGGGTGAGGAAGATCTAGCCTCTTGGTGTCTCCATGCACCAAATTAGTGATAATCCGCGAACTTGGGATGTTCGCTACATGATAAGCAATCTTTGCTGCTAACAAAGGATGTTCCGTACATACAAATTGGTTGAATCTTGGCACTTTCAGGGGTGGGAAAATTTTTTAGATGTGAAAAATGAACGTAAAAGAAAACGGTGAGGCGGAAATACGAAATCCAAAATAATAACCGAAAATAAGCTTCAAGATAAACTTTGGATCATATTGCGTTTGTATTTTTTAGAATGGAGAAAAAAAGAAAAAAAAAAAAAAGCGAAAAAAAATCCCAAGGCAAATGCAGTATCGGGACTAATGAGGATTCATACCCGAGAAAAGCCTCTCCTATTGGTAGTACAGTACTCCGGGATCAAGTATTTTGGGTTGGGGTTTTGAGGTATGTGGTTGACAAAAAATATCGTCCCAAAATCTTGCATGTTGCATGATGGGAAGATAACCAGCACGAACAAATGGGCTGATTAGGACACAAGAGGATGCCGATTGAAAGAGATTCAAAATAAAACGAGAAAACGGGGGATGTCGTAAAATAAAATCGCTTACTACTTTAAAATAACAATTTTGTATTGTATATTGAAACAATAGGTGGATAAATAATACTGGGGAAAAATAAGAGATTTGATCTGCTCAAAAAGGGGGATTTCTGCTCTACGATTCCGTTTTCGTTCTGTAGGCAAGAAGTGGTAACGATCCAATGTTGAAGTTTAGTGTTCAAACCGAGAAAAAAATATAAAGATGAAATATCTTTACGAGTTAAAGAATAAGCATTTCCCAGCCTTACTGTTCTTTAGCGAAAAATAACAAAAAATAGTGTAAATATGAGAAAAATAATATGGGAATATTTTTTAAGAGCAGCAGGAGAATCATAAAAAAATATCATCGTATTATTTACACGGCTCACATGTGTTCATGCATCCAAAATAATATCGTGCGTTGGTTCTTTTGAAACTCCAGTCCACAGTCTAATGAGCATGAATAGCGGAGTACGAGGATGGACAGCAATCATTACAACAGCATTGAATAGAAGCACTCAGCAGCGAAAACCGCAAAAAAATGTGGTGACTTTAGTCAGCAACCCAAAGTATCACCCCATACTTCGCAAGATGATGACCTTCCCCTTTTCCTTATTCATCAGCTCGAAATAAACCACCACAAGCATCTCCTGACTGTTCCACTCCGGTTCACTCTCCACCCTCAGGCCGTCGCTAAGCAAAAGATGGGAGGGAGCCGGGTTCAATTATGGAGTGTACGGGTGTTCGCTTATATAAGCGGGTCGTGTGGCGGTTATTGTCCAAACTCCATCAAAAAACCTATTCGTGGTTTCCCCCCTCACGTCCTCTCTCTCTTGTTAAAGCCATCGAAACACCACTAGAATCCACCATCTACCCGAAAAACATGTCAGAGCATCAAGAAGGTGACGGTCACCATCATCACCATCACCACCACCATCATCATCACCACCGTAGTGAAGGAGGCGAGTCGCAGCAGGCTGACCCGCAATTACACCAACCACAACCACAACATCCCATAGACCCCAATGCTAACCCGGCCAATCGGATCGGAAAGTACCAAGTTATCAAAACGCTAGGTGAAGGTTCGTTTGGTAAAGTCAAACTTGCCCAACACTTAACTACGGGACAGAGAGTAGCACTTAAGATCATCAATCGAAAAACATTAGCAAAGTCCGACATGCAGGGTCGAATTGAACGAGAAATATCGTATTTGAAGTTGTTAAGACATCCCCACATCATCAAGCTTTATGACGTAATCAAATCCAAGGATGAAATCATCATGGTGATCGAATATGCTGGTAAAGAGTTGTTTGACTACATTGTTCATAGGGGTAAAATGCCCGAAGACGAAGCTCGGAGATTTTTCCAGCAAATCATTGCTGCTGTCGAGTACTGTCATAGACACAAAATCGTTCATCGTGATTTGAAGCCAGAAAACTTGTTGTTAGATGACCAATTGAACGTGAAAATTGCTGATTTTGGTTTGTCCAACATTATGACCGACGGGAACTTCCTCAAAACAAGTTGTGGATCCCCCAATTATGCTGCTCCTGAGGTTATCAGTGGTAAGTTGTACGCGGGACCTGAAGTCGATGTTTGGTCTTCTGGTGTCATTTTATATGTGATGTTATGTGGAAGATTACCCTTCGACGATGATTTCATTCCTGCTTTATTCAAAAAAATCAGTAATGGGGTCTACACTTTGCCCAATTATTTATCTTCTGGGGCCAAAAACTTATTGACAAGAATGTTGGTGGTGAACCCTTTGAATAGAATAACTATTCACGAGATATTAGAAGATGAATGGTTTAAACAAGATATTCAAGACTATTTAATACCACCGGATGTGCCTAAAAGTAAAAACAAGAAGGTAGATATCGACGAGGATGTTATTTCAGCATTAAGCATCACCATGGGATATGACCGTGATGAGATTGTAAGTGCCATTGAAAAGAGTAATGAATATCATCCTCAACAATCCAATGAAATTCTTGATGCATATTTGTTAACTAAGGAGAACCATTCATTAGTGAAAGAATTAAAGAAGAATAAAACTGAAAAAATGGATACATTCTTATCTCAATCACCACCACCCTCTTGGAATACTGCCAATTCTGGTGTTGGTGGCTCCACCCCAACTTCAACCCATAGAGCTCCTGGTGTTCAACAATCATTGACCTATCAAACATTGGCTACGGTGCCAGATTTGTCCACTTTACCTAATTCCACTATTGCTATTTTACCATCTTCATTACCAACAATTCATCGTGCATTTATGATGGAAAATAACCATCCTAATCAACCGAAAATCAATCCTGTTTCATCGAAAAAACTGAAAACAAGATGGCATTTTGGTATCAGATCGAGATCTTATCCATTAGACGTTATGGGAGAAATCTATCGTGCATTGAAAAATTTAGGTGCTGAATGGGCTAAACCAACTGAAGAAGAATTATGGACTATCAGGGTAAGATGGACTTATGGACCCACAATTATTGATAAAGAGTGTGAAGCTATTTCTCCTGATATGATGAAGATGCAAATTCAATTGTTTCAATTAGAACCAAACAATTATTTGGTTGATTTTAAGTTTGATGGATGGGAAAGTTCAGAACGACAAAAACAATTGAGATCTGAATTAAAACAACAAAACGGTCAAGATGACGATATCGATGAATCAAAATATAATCCTAACCAAGATGTTGACGAAATGAGTTCATTTTCTGCCTACCCATTCTTACACTTAGCTACTAGATTAATCATGGAACTTGCTGTTAACAGTCAAGGTGGATAAACTGAATAACGATAATAAACAAACATATGCTATTAGTAATGAGAAGGCTGCGATTATCATCTGGCTCTATCCCTAGTCATGATCCGTGTATAAAAACAACATTGTAAGGGGCCGTAGCAAACGTAGATGATGAAATGGGCATCTTATCATCTTTCACAAAACGATTTAGCATTCAAAAATAGTCGTTTTACGCTATTCGAATATAAGATGATAATTAGATAATAATTGTTCCATTTCTTTTTATTTTTGAGGATTATAAAAAATAAACTCTGATAATTTGCAAAGTCCCTAAAAACTGATGAAAATAAATGTAGGTTGAAAAAAATTCCCAAATACGTGGAGAAAATATCTAAATAATAATCTTAAGTAAACAGTAAGAATGTTCGTAAAGTTCCCAGGGTTGTGGTACAAAATATTTTTCCAGCAACAAAAAACGATTGTCGTAATAATAGGTACATGAGGCCACAAACTCTCCACAGGAAGTAGCACAACGGAAATAAGCCAAACATTTCGGTCAGCCAAGTTTCTAGTTGGTTTCAAAAAAGATTAAGTTGAGAGGTGAAGCATCACACTCAATAATAATTCGTTTGATAATATATAATTATTTAGTAATTCTTGTATGATCATTCATTGAGTTTAAACTCTCCTCAGAAACTCTAAGCCATCGTCCAAAATATTTTCATGCAAGAAAGTAGGTTTGTTTATCAAGCATATGAGTATTAACTTGTTTACGCGGTACACCGCAGTACACCGCAGTACACCGCAGCAAAAGAAAAAACATACTTACGATGTAAGAACCATACTAGATTACAACACTTTCTTTCCATTGACCATTCAGTTGGCGGTAGTTTGGGTTTTACTAGTCCCTGAGCGATCCAGGGAAGCATTGCAGGCCTCACGTCTTTTTCTGGAAACCCAGAGTTACTCTTTATCCCATACTTTGGCACCATATAAACCCAAACCTTAAAATCCTATTTATGTACAAAAAAAAGGTTCGCCTTTACGACTTTTTTGAAGTAGGGGAAGATGACTTTTACAGATGAGATATTTCACTTTCATTTTCGACTTTTGGAGTAAATGATACCTTTCGTATTCGTACAAAGCCATCACTCGACGGTGTCATCAACAAATGTATCTCCTCCATGGTCTTCTCGAAATAAATACTAGTGAACTACGTACTATTCACAACAATTGGTAGAAAAAAATATGGATATGCACTCAGCCTTTTGCGCAAATAATACGAAGAAAAGTTAGACTAGAAGGCATAAAGTACAAAAAAATACAACAATTTCTTAGGATATTTTTTCGCAAAATAGGGATGATTATTTGTTTCTTTTTTTTTGTGTTCCTTTCTACCTCCCGTGGTTTAATTTTGCTTCTATTTTCTTTCCTTGTTAGTGACAGGAAAAGCCGCCTCTGCCTTGTGATTTTCATAGAATTTAGCCCGTCACACTCCTAAACAAGGAGGATAATTTTTAGTAAAAAGAGTGTACGACAATTCCAATCGTTATTTCACTAGACATGGTGTCGAAAGTTATTTTTTCTGGCCTATCATCCTACAGTTATAAAATAATTGGAAAAATCTGATAGTTGTCTACTCTATATACTGAAGCATCCGTGTGTTTATGTAGATACAGGGAATAAGCAGCAAGGGAGATTTTATTCTCTTGGCACTGTTTAGAGGAAACTTGTCAATGGTACTTCGACAATTGGAAGAAAGGCAGGTGATTCGAATAAAAGACAACACTAGTATATTCTCGTCCTCTCGCTATGTTTAATTAATTGTCGTATCTAGCGTTGTTTTCGCCGGTCTCGCCCTAATTTTTTTGACGCATTAGAATAGAAATTACCACCATGCATAATATTAGACAGTAACCACAAAAATATAGCAAAATTATTTGGGAAGGAAGAAAATAAAATGAAAAGCACAGTCTGGTATTGTCAGTCTAAATATTTTTACTAAACCATAATCTAGATTGTAATTTAGGCATATACTTTACATTATTGAAAGTCAATCAATTATGTAGAATGAGCATCATCATTCGATTCTGAGATACAGGTACATAAGAACATCCGATGCATCGAAGGGTGATCATATACCTTTTATTTGATCTAGAGAGCAATTAAACTTCCATTTCACTTCGTCTAATACCTTGAAATTGAGGTACTAGAATCACATAAGGTTGGTCGTAATATTTTTGATGGTTGAGAGAGCTATTATTTTATGGTTTATTTTTTCGATTTTATTTTTTATTTCTTTTTTTTTTGCCCTCCCTTTCCAGGTACACACCTCTTCATCGTTCACTAGTGCTGGAATTTAAACTTAAGTCCTCGCCACGTAGGCATCAATTTGGCAAACTCAATTTCCCATTCCTCTTCTGCAGCTACCAAATCTCAGTGGCCACTACTCCGCTGCAATCATACGTAAATAGTACATATGAAAAAAAAAACATTTGCAAAATTACCGTGCAGTTTTAGGAGTGTCAATGTCATTACTATATTTAAAAGAGA